>JAJPUD010022726.1:0-14987 GCA_023553655.1 Myrmecobius fasciatus | reverse complement strand
GGAAGGAAAAGGGAGGAGGAGGAGGGAAGGAAAAGGGAGGAGGAGGAAGAGGAGGAGGGGGGAAGGAAAAGGGAGGAGGAGAAGGGAAGGAGAGAGACTTGGAGGCCCGTGTTTGTAGCCTGCCCTTGGTGCTTGGGCATGGGGGTGCCAGAGCCAGGCCGGACTGCCCAGGCTGCACCGCCCTGTCCCAGGCTGGACTGCCCAGTCCCGGGGCCGCTGTGCTGTTAATAATGAAGAAAGAAAGAGAGCCGGGCAGGGGGCACAAGCAGGAGGGCCTTTCCAGGAGAGCAGCTCCGTTTCACATGGGCCCGCACGGAGGAGAGGGGAAAGAAGATTAAACGAAGCCAGGAAGTGCGGGAGGAGGGCAGAGTAAAGGCTCGTGTCGGCCAGTGGGGCCCTGATGGGTCAAGTCCAAATTCGAGGCAACTCGTCAGGCGGCCCGGGCATCGAGGCAAGGGGACCCGAATTCAAATCCCGCCTCACACACTGTGACTCTGGACAAAGCACCTGACCTTTGTCTGCCTCAGTTTACTGATCTGTGAAATGGGGTGATAATACCCACACAGACCCTCCCAGCTCTGACATTCCACGTTCCCCTGGCTCCGACGTTCCATGTTCCCCCGGCTCCGACGTTCCACGTTCCTCTGGCTCCGACGTTCCACGTTCCCCCGGCTCCAACATTCCATGTTCCCTCAGCTCTGATGTTCCAAGCTCCCCCGGCTCCGACGTTCCACATTGCCCCGGCTCCGACATTTCACATTCCCCCGGCTCTGACGTTCTATGGCCCTCTAAGATCACCAGCCAGGTGGCCGTGGATGCCCACAGTGCCTTCTCTCTACCAGCAGAAGAAGATGCAGGATCTGGTTTCCTAGAACCTAGGAGGTCAGCGTGGAGGCTGTCACCCCCTGCTGGGACAGGGTGCTCTGCAGGGAGCGGAATAAGAGCAGAGAGCCGGGCACTCGAAGGCTGTGTCCGGACTCTCAAGCAGGATTCTTGGGGGTCCCTTGAGGTCCCTGGCAGAGGGAGAGGCGCCAATGGAAGTGCCCACCTCAGAACCCACTTCTCTGGGGAGGAGGCCATGGGAGGCTCTCAGACGCTGTCTAAAGCCGACCGCCTGGAGGGCTCCCTGCCCCCCCACTCGCCTCCCCCCCCCATAGGAGGCTCTCCTCTCAGCCGCCAGGGAGTCATCGATCTCTGCCCCTCTCTAGAGCTAGAGGAAGTTGCCAGTCACGATGGGGAGACGCCCCCCCGCTTTCCCAGCAGCTGGCAGCAGTGACCCAGAAGGGGCTGGCTCCAGGAAAGGGCCTTGGCCCACGAAGGGGGCCCCCACCCTGACTCACGAGCGCTCCTGCCCCTCTTTCACGGGACAATTGATCTTGACTCCAGGGGCGGGGAGAGAAGGGGCCCCTCTGGCAGACCGAGCCGGCGGGCAGCGCCCAGCGAGGCCAGCCTCTCCTCAGCAGAGCGAGCTCCCTCTTCCTCCTGGTGAGCAAACGGGCCCAGAGCTTCACCTGCAGAGCTCGAACCCCGGGCCGCGACCGACCGCGGCCCTGCTGCCGCCCCGCTGCCATCTGCGGTCTCCTGAGGCTGCCGCACATGAGCTCATTACCTCGGAGAGATAAAGCCTGTCATTATCCCTTTTTCTGGGGACGAAGCGCCAGAGATGAAAGGATTACTCAGGGCAGTGTCCAAGGCCGTGACGCTGCCCACTGTCCCACACGGCTCTTCGGGGGGAGGGGGGAACCCCAGGCTCCTGCCAGGTTCTGTCCTGCCACGCCCCGGGCCTGGCCCTGGCTTTGGGGGGCCAGAGAGAGGGACCCAGACTGCGCCCACAGGCAGGGGGGCTCAGGCACTGACCACCCCGGCAGGAGTGGGTCATACAAAGGAAACGCCGCTGGTCTCGGGCCCAACCCGTGTGGACCCCTCACGGAAAGGGGGAGGGGGAGGCGCTGGGCGGAGCCGTGGGGACCGCCAGGCCGGGCTAACAGTCTGGGGCAGCAGACTGCTTCGGCTGCTTTTAGGTTCGGTGCCGGAGCCTTCTGGGGGGAAGAAGGGGGGTCGTGGGGGGACCCAGAGAAGGACGGAGCCCGAGGGGAGTAGAGTGGCGCCACCGCAACAAACGCAGGAAGGCCTCGGGATGGGGAGCTCACTACCTCCCAGACAGCCTGCGCCACCTTGCGCCTCCTGGACCTTTCACTGCAGCGACCTCCGACCCCCGGCTCCCACCACGGGAAGTAGCGCGTCCTTCCCGGCCCGGACTCCCTCTGGAGCTCCCCTCCACGCCCATTCCGTGGAGGACCCGTCCTGGCCCCCATCTCTTCCCATTGGCACATATACTCTGATGTCCCAATATTAGGAAGCAGCTAGCTGGCGCGGTGCCGCAGGGGCTAGCAAGGCCTGAGTTCAAATGCTGCCTCAGACGCTTCCCAGCTGGGTGAGCAGTCAGCCTCAGTTTCCTTGTCTATGAAATGGGAATGATAGTGTGGGTGCACAGGCTGTCTTAGGGATGAGCGATGTTTGTGGGCTCGAGTCTCAGAGAGCTTTGTAACAGTCAGGAGGAGGAGGAGGAGGAGGAGGAGGGGAGGAGGAGGAGGAGGAAGGGGAGGAGGGGGAGGAGGAGGAGAAGGAAGAGAAAGAAAAGGGAAGGGGAGGAAGAGAGGGAGGAGGGGGATGATAATGATGAAGGGGAGGAAGAAGGGGGGAGAGGAGGAGGAGGAGGCCATCCTATTCCTCCCCTGCTGCCCAGTGGGGAGGAGCCAGAGCCAGGTCACAGAGTGAGGGGACAGTGAATGCTGGGCTGGGTCAGGGCCAAGGGCCCCGGGCCTGGGGGGAGGGGGGCCACAATGAAGTGGGGGCCCAGGGAGAAGCACTTTGCAAACTTGGGTGGGGGGAAGCTCCCCCAAGTCCAAGGGTTGGCAAAAAGGCGATCGGAGCCATGCCGGGGAGGGGGGCGCGAGTCCGGCTGCTTCCCCATAGAAGGGCCATGGTCCCCCAGCCCTTCGCCCCCAAGGAGCCCTCCGAGGCCAAGGAGGCTCCCGGGGGTTCTCGGGGCTTGGCCCGCCTCGGCGCTGGAAGCGGGGGCGGAGGGGGGAATGAGGGGGAGGGGAGAAGAGGGGCGGGGGCTTCCCACATAGACCCCACGGCCGGCCCGGAAGCAGGACTTCCTGCCCCTTCCGCCCCCCCCCCGGCGGCGTTCCCATGCGCCCCCCCCGGCGGGCGCTGGCCCAGCTGGGAAGGGCTCTCTCCCTCCTCCCGAGCCTTTCCCACCCTTTCGCTTCTTTGATGAGAAGAGGGGCCGCGTGGGGGGAGGGGCCTCGTAGAGACAGCTGTGGTACAACTAAGGGGAGGGGGCGAGAGTGGCGGGGAAGTCAGGAGGCAGATCTCGGAGCGCGCGGAGATTGGGGGAGGGGCCCTGGCAGCAGCCTCCGACCCCTGACCTCTGGCCTCCGCCAGGGAGGGATGGCCCGGGTTCCTCCGGCCCTCCGGCTGAGTTCCGTCTCTTTTTTTTGGCAGGCGAGGAAGCAGGAGAGCGTGGAAGAAGGGGGCGTCCTGTGGGGGCCAGGAGCCGGCGGAGAGCGGCTGCGGCTCTCGGGCAGAGAGCCCCCCCCCCCCCCCAGCAGGGGCAGCCAAGCGAGCGCGCCCCCGGCCCGGCCGGGCCCCGCGGGCTCCCGGGCTCTGACAGCTCGGCGTCACATGTCAAGCGGATCCGAGAGGGAGGTTAACATCTGAGCCTCCAGCGGCCTCCTCCCTCCTCCTCCTCCCTCCTCCCTCCTCCCTCCTCCTCCTCCTCCTCCTCCTCCGGGAGCCGCCTCCGGAGCCCTGCATACAGATGCGCGGGCCGGCCGCCGGCTGAGCTCCCGCTGCCATGCAACGGCGCTGCCCTCGCCCGCGCCCGGCTCCCGCCGCCGCCGCCGGGGGGCTTTAACGCCGCCGGAAAGGGAAGCAAAGGGGAAAATCGCGTGCCCTCCCCGAGAAAGGGGGCGGCCCCGGCGGGCAAGTCGGCCCAGGGCCCCCGGCATGGGAGCCAGCCCCTAGGGCATGAGGGGGAGGGGCGCAGAGGAGAGCACCCCGACGAGCGCAGCCGCCGGCCCCCTTCAGCCCACATGGACTCCCGAGCACCCCCTGTGCCCCGGAAGGCCCTCGCCATGCTGCCCTGACGCGGCCACAGACACAGGGGAGAAGCTGCCCGGGCCCCGGCCCCCTGGAGAGCCCTTGCTCTGGCCAGGCCCCCCACGAGGGTGCGCTCTGCAGCCAAGCCGCCCCGGCCTAGTTGTGCCCCCGCAGAGTGCCTATCCAGCCTTTGGGACCGCCCTGGCCCCTGGAAACCGCCCGGAGGAACTGTGAGCCGCCCCGAGGGGAGCCCCGGCCTGAGCCCTGAGGGCATCCGGACCAAGCCCCGCTAGAGAGAAGGTAAGGCTGCGGCCGCGGGGTGGGGGAGGGGAAGCAGCACCAAATCTTACAGGTAAGGAAACTGAGGCAACAGCCGGGGAGGTCTGGGGCTAGACCTTCCTCAGCCCTCGCAGGCCGCGGCAATGCCAGGAGCCTGCTCCGGGGTTGGTCCTTCTCGAGGCCAGATGGTGCTGGTCCTAGCACATGCTAGTGGGAAGACTCTAAGGACCTGGGTTCGAATCCTGACGTGGCCACTCATTAACTGGGTTGCCTTGGTCGGTTCTGCTCGTTAAAAGATCCGGGATAGGGCCGCTAGGTGGCGCAGTGGATAGAGCACCAGCCCCAAAGTCAGGAGGACCTGAGTTCAAATCTGGTCTCAGACACTTAACACTTCCTAGCTGTGTGACCCTGGGCAAGTCACTTACCCCCAATGGCCTCCAAGGAAAAAACCCCCAACTCTGTATGTGTGTGGACACATGTACAATACACGAGTGTGCTGTAAAAATAGTATGAATACACATATACTACACTCTAAGCAGACCCATTTAGCTGTGCGCTCACATGCGCCTACCCATGCCCCCGAGAGTAGACACGTGTGTGCTTGGATCCATCCCCAGGCATGTTTTTCCATGTTTGCACGTGTACACGTATGTGTGTGTGCCCGCCTCAGGGGCCGGCTCAGGACACAGGACGTCACCCCAGATTAGGAGGTTTTTGTGGGCTCGGGCACCACCTCCTGCCCTCCAGGTGGCCTATAAAACGGGGGAGGGGAGGGGCATCACCGGCCGCTAACCCCTGACCCCGGGAGCACGGCCCGGACAGGCGGCTCCTGGCCCGGGACCCGAGGCCCCACTGCCTGGGTGGGCCGGGCTCCGCTCGGAGACTTTTGGATGAATGCGGCCAGGGCTGCTCCGGGCACAGAGGGGGGGGGCACAAAATGCAGCATCCTTCCGTCAGGGCCGAAGCCCGCTGGAAGCGCAGAGTTCGCCCCGTCCCGACGCGGAGGAGGCCCCGGGCCGGCTGGCACACTCACCGAGGCGTCCCGGGCCACACACGAGGCTGCCTCCTCCCCCTTCCCCTGCTCTGCTCAGCCAGCCATGGCAGAGGCAGCCTTGCAGAACTGAGCTGGCCCAGCAGGAGCTCCGCTGTGGTCTCAGGCCCTCCGGGGGGGCCGTAAGGGGGTCTCTGTATGGACCCTAAATGCAGAGAACACCCCCTCCAGCCAGGGAGGAGCAGCAGAGCCCGCTCTGTGCCCTTGGGGGCCCCCGCACAGGGGGAAGTGGACAGAGGGCACACCCCCCCCCAGCCTCCATCCTCCTCTGCTCAAGCTGGAAGAGTCCTGGATTCAAATCTCTGCTCTGCCCTTGGAGGCTCGGCCATCTTACACAGGTCACTCCCACTTCCTGCTCTATTCAGCGAGGAGGTTCCCAAGGTCCCCGACTCTGCGGGACCCCCTGCTTATGCCCCCCAACTACACAGAGAGGGGCCCGAGTGCCTCCCCGGCACTCTGCAGCCTCAGAGGAAAAGGAAGGGGGAGCGGATCTGGCCCCTCTGGCCCGGCACTAACCACCTGCCTTCCTGGTCTGCCCAGAGAGGAAATCAGATCAGAAATCCCCTCAGCTCCCTCCGGAGCCCGTGGCCCATAGTGATAGCCACAAAGAGGAGAAGAAATCACAACACCGTAAGGAGAGCAGCTGACCTTCTGCAGCTAGACAGGCAGAGTCTTTAACTGACAGCATCCCATTTAACAGAAAAGGAAGCTGAGGCTCTCAGAGGAAGCCTTGCCTAGAATGGCCGCCACGGAATTCGAACCCAGGCTCTCCTGAGGCCAAAGGCAATGCTCTCTGCACTAAGCTAGGCAGGGAGATGCAGGCAGGCCGGGCACACTTTCCCGCCAGGACGTCCTGGCGGGGCCGGGCACACTGGGCACTTGCCCTGGGTCAGGCAGCTGCCCGTCCCAGTGATGCAGAGGCCCTTCACTCTGCCAGCCCAGAGGAGCCTCCCAGAGTCCCCAGGCAGGGCAGGAAACCCCCAATCTATTAAAAACATGGAGAACGCCGCGCTTCCTCTCCCCGGAGCACAGGCAGAAAGGCTTGAGTGATGAGTGCGCCGGGCCCTGGCCCATCCGTCAGGCCACCCGGTGCGCCTCATCTGCGAGGGCATTGATAGCTGGGTCATTGGCAGCAGCGGGGAGGATGCCCCACAGACCGGCTACTGCCTCATTGATCGAAAGGCAAATCCCGCCGGGGGCCGAGGCTGCAGAGGAGTCCGTGCCGTTTACGGATCTCTCTCCCTGCCGAGAGAAGCGCGGGAGACCAAGCAGCAGCAGCCGCTCCCTGGGGCTGCTCTCTCCCTGGAGGTTCCGTGGCTCCCTGCTCCTGCTCACAATTTTAGCCCGCCGGACGCCCTCTTATCTCCGACCTTGTTTCATTTCTCCCATTTTTTCCTCTTTCCCTTAGTAGGACCAAGGCTCAGGCAGGGGAGGAGAGTTGGGGGGGGGGGCAGACGGCTGAACTGGCACCCTCACTTACATGCTGCGCAGGACTGGGATGCCTTCTTACCCTTAACCCTGGCTGCCTCTTCCAGGAAGTCGGCCTTGATTCCCCCCGATCTCGCAGGGCATGTTGCCTTCTGGGGAGGCTGGAGCAGTAATCTCCGTGCCATAAGGAAGTTTCCCAGGTGGAGAAGCTCCCCTCTCCTGATGCACCAAAAAGAAATTTCGAGGTACTTGGGGTATGGAGAGTTGAAGGGACTCAGCCTGAGTCACACAACCAGAATGATCATTTATTTATTTATTTGCTGAGGCAATTGGGGTTAAGTGACTTGCCCAAGATCCTACAGCCAAGAAGTGTTACGTGTCTGAGGTTAGATTTGAATTCAGGTCTTTTGACTTTGGGGCTGGTGCTCTATCCACTGCGCCCCCTCGCTGCCCCATCTGATTGGACCTCAATTCCAACATTCCTAGTTCCAGCCTCCCGAAGCCCCCAATTAGGGGTCCTTGCAAGGGGAACCAATCTCTTTGCTCAGAAAGCTGTTTCTCTTCCTCCCTCTTGCCCTGACTTCTCTCACCAGGCCATCCTACCCAAGGGAAGGGGCCTTGAGGGTCCCAAAGCATCGATTTCATGCCATCTCTGTGACCGGTGCTGCTGATACGCCAGGGAAAGCTGCAGAGACCCTGCCCACAGAGGGCCTCCAGTCTCCTAAGAGAAAGTGGGGGAGAGCGAGGCAAGGGGACATGCAGGCAGAGTGGGGGAACGAGAGACAAGAAGGGAGGGAGGCGGGGTCACCTACTGGTGCAATCAGAGACTGAATGAAGGCAGAGATAGCCTCGTTATCAAATCTGCAGATTCAGAAAGCATCTATTAAGCACCTACCGTGTGCCGAACAAAACCAGCTCCTGCTCTGGAGGAGCTCATGCTTTACCGAAAGTCCCAACCCCAAGGTTAAGGGGAACCAACGCAGCGCTCACGGAGAGTCAGCATTCGGCGAAAGCGTTGTTCCAAAGCGGGAATCCAGCGGAGATGAATGTAAAGTCTTAGACACGGGTCCAAAAAATCAACTTTACACATACAAAAGACAGACAGTGTCGCTGAGCACAGTCTCAAAAAGGACTGAAGGGTTTTCTGGGACACCGAGCTCGGGGGAAGTGGACGACGTGCTGCGGCAGTCCCAGAAGTCCTAGGCTTTGAAGGGGACCCCAGGAAGCATCAGGAGAGATCTGACGCTCAGGACTAGAGAGGTCTGCTTTATCCAACCCCAAGCGGGTTCGAGGAAGAGACGGGCTTTAGCCGCAGAGGGGAGAGGAAGGGGGCTCCAGGCGGACATCCTCTCTGTGGGTGCGAGTCTGTCTCTTAAGGCTCCAGCTTGTCACAGACTTCCCTCAAAGGCTTCCAAAGAACAGAAGGAAACTCGGGACTGGGGGAAATGGGAGGCCCTTTATGCACAGGGTCCCAGCTCAGGGGTTGGACAGGGAATCACAACAATAGCAAGTCCCCTTCTTTAGCCTTTTGCTGTTTAGAAAGAGTTTTGAGTCCCCTCATCCAGCTTTCACAGCAGGTAAGGAAGGTGCTGTTATTATACCCATTTCACAGATGAGGCTAGGAGAAGTTAAATAACATTCTCAGGGTCATACAGCTTCTGAGGGAAGATTTGAACTTGCCTTCCAGGTCAGCGCTCCGTTGACCATCCCCTACCATGTTCATGGTAGTGAAGGACCCGCTGGCCCCCAAAGGCCGTAACAGAGTCAAAGCTGTCACTGACTCCAAGACACCTGGAGCATTTGGAGTCAAGGGATCTGAGTTCAAATTCTGCCTCATTGCTTCCTATCTTCCTGATGATTTAGCAAATCCCACTGCCTCTCTGGGCCTCAGTTTCCCCATCTGTAAAATGAAAGGGTTGAATGAAATGGCCTCTGGGGTCCTTAAGGCCATGATTCTATGGCCTCAGTTTCCCTACTTGTAAAAAGAGCGAGGTGGACTAGGATTCTTCTGTCTCTAGAATTATTCACCGGGATCCTACAAAAACCTGCCCTGCTATTTACAGCCAGAGTGATCTGGCACAAGTCACTGCCACCCTGGGCCTCAATTTCCCCACCTGTCAAATGAAGCAATTGGAACTCTGCTTCTGTGCCTTGCCTGAAACATGGCCCAAAGGGGAACCAAAGGGACTGGGGGGGGCAAAGGTGGGCCTGAATCCCCCAGCTCCCAGCCAGGGCTTCCAGGGGAAGGGGCTGGCGCATCTGTGGGGGAATCACAGCCCCATCTCTCCAGAGGCAAGGGGCATGTCTGGGCAGCGCCAGTCACGCTGGGTGAGCCCCACCCCCCACATCACATCTGGGCAGAAATCCAGTCTCTGATTTATGCCCAATAAGCATTAGAAGTACAGAGGCTTCCTGGGAAAGCGAGACGCTTCTCTTCCCCCCAGCAGCCTTGTGACTCTGGGGACGAGGAAGAGGAGGAGGAGGAAAAGGAGGAGGAAGGAAGAGAAAGAGGAGGGGAGGAAGAAGAAGAGGAAGAGGAGGAGGAGGAAAAAGAAGAGGAGGAGGAAGAGGAAGAGACAGAGACGGAAGGAGAAAGAAGAGGAAGAGGAGGAGCTGGGAAAGACATGAGGCAGGGAGACCACCCAGAAGACCACTTCCGCTGGCCAGCAACACCGGCAGCCCCTAATCTGAACCTGGCCTGTGGGGCTCAGACGCCCCTGGACGAGCCTGTCTCCTGTCCCGGTCTCGGGCTGATCCCCTTCTGGCCTCCAGGGCTGTGACTCTGACCCCTCCTGGCCTCCCGGCCTCCTCAGCGCCCCGTCAGGCCGGGATGATGGCCACAGGCTCATGAGGCCGCTGTCACGCGGTGAGAGCGAAGGAAGCCGCAGGGCCCAGCCTCCCTTCTCCTCAGGCCCGAGAAGCTTCCTCCCTCTCCAGTGCAGCTGTCACGACCATGAGGCTCCCGAGAGCGCCCTGCCAGCCTGGCACAGGGGCCCAGGGCGCCCGGCTGGCGCCGCTCAGGCAGCCCGCACGGGCAGCACTTGGCAGCCTGGGCTCCGGAGCGCTCCCCGGATTAGCATACCTGCCCTGGCTAAGGACTGATGCATAATGCATGGGCAGGAAATCAGGGAAGCGATTAACTCGCAGGGCCCAGAAAAACCGCCCGACTCCTGCGGGTGCATTAGGAGTGACAGCTGCGGCTCGGGGGCACGGCACCCCGAGGCTGGGACCAGAGCAGAGAGACCCTGGACTAGTCCCTTTACCTACAGAGAGAACGTCTCCTGCAAGCCGGCCCGGTCCATCTGGGGCGAGGGCTGAGTGGGGAGCTAAGAGGGGCAGGGCTGGGTTTCCCCAGGAGGGGAGAAGCCCCCCACTCCCTCTCCCCTCCTCTCCTTCCAACAGTGCCCACTGAGCCGCTGAAGCTTTAGGCAGGGGCACCTGCATTTCCAATAAGGATTTAAAATGAATGACTGGTAGTGAAAAGGGGGCAGAAGAGAAGGGAAAGGGCATTTTGCCAGTCCTGGGAAACGTCCAGGCTGTGGGCGCTTGTGGGGCACAGAACAGACCCCTCCAATTCACGCCTTGCCCCTATGGCGGTGAACCTTGAAACCATTCATCCCCCATTGTGGATCTCTCACTCAATCTCCCTGTCTGTAAAATGAGAGGCTGGACTTGATCCGTGGGATTCCTTCACATCCCACTCCAGCCCAGCTAGAGAGAGCGGGGGGTAAGAGCCGGACCCCCAGCCCGGAAGGAGATGGCCCCTTCTCTCAGGGTTGGCCGTCAGCTCCTCCCTGACAAGCCGGGGGCCCAGAAGGCAGGACACAGGCCTGGGGCCCGGGCAGCCAGGGCCGGGGGGGAGGAGAGCCAAGAGAGACACAGAGGAAGCCCCATTTAAAGCTGATCCAGTCGGGGACTGGGCGAGCCCTTTAACCCCTCAAGGCCCCGGGCAGCCAAGCTATCTGCCAGTGCCAGTGCCAGCCCTTGTGGCCGGGCCAAGGGCACCCTGGGAGCTCTAGCTCCCTTCTGTAGGGGCTGCGCCCCTGGGAAGTGACCGCTGGTCCAGGGCCCCCCTCAGCCACGGCCGTACAGCCTCTCAAGGCAAACAGGAAAGGGTTCCTGCCCTCCCAGAGCTTACACTCTCCTGAGACATCTAGAGCAGAGCAGGAATGGCGACAGGCACAAAAGCAAGTACCCAAAACCCGCCTTGTCCGACTCTGCGTGACCCACTGGGGGCTCTCTTGGCAAAGACCCTGGAGCGACTGGCCACCCACCTCCTTCTCCAGCTCATTTTATAGATGGGGAAACTGAGACAGGGTGGGGGAAGGGTCCCCCAGCTAGGAAGTGTCCGAGGCAGGATTCGAATCCCAGCCTCCTGACTCCAGGCCCGATGCTCTGTCCAGGGAATGAGCTCCCTGAGATTGTCACAGGACTCAGTGCCAGTCCTTGGGCTTCCCTTTCTTCCTACCCTGAGCCCCGGCCCGACTCCTGCCTGCGGCCCCAGAATGCACCTCTGGAGAGGGCCCTCGCCCGGGGATTTGGGCCTTGGGACCTTCCTGCTCTCGGTCTGCCCCCCCCCAGGAGGGGGCGCCTCGGACACCTGGCCCCTTCCCCTGCTCTCCTTCCCAAGGTAGGCAGGGGCCGTGGGGCCAAATGGCAGTAATTAATAACAAGGCCTCGATTTTCAGAGACTCCTGAAACTCAATTTCCGCCAACAAGGGGGGAGGGGCGGCTGCCTTGATCTGAGTCTGAGCGGGAGGGAGGCAGAAGCGGCAGCTTGTAGGGAGCCTCCGAGACCTCGAAGTCGCGGGAAGATGAGGGGGTTTGCCCCAAACTCATCGAAAAGGGGCAAATGACAAACCTCCTGCCATCCCGTGCCCCCCGCAGAGCGGAGACGGCCCAACGGGTAAGATGGGGGGATGTACACCCCGGCACAGAGAGGGGGCCACTCATAGCTGGCAACTCCGGGCGAGACAAAGGCAGCATTAAGGGCCCCCTCCTCGGGATGGAGGGAGAAGAGGCCCACGGGGACCCAGGGTGCCTCCCAAGCCCGCTTGGGCCGGGGAGGAACAAGGGCAGCTGCTGCGACCCACAGCCAGGGCCCAGAGGTCTCCCGGGGCCACCGGCCAGGGTGGTGGATGGGGTCCCAGTGAGGAAGAGGAGGGAGGTAAAATGAAGAGGAAGAAGGGAGCTCAGGGGAGGAAGAAGGCCCAGGCTTCGGGGCCGCCAAGAGGGCCCCCGTCGGCGCACCTGCACCTGTACTCGCGTAAGTCAGAGAGGACGGCTCTCCCTCCCCTCGCCGCCCTGTCCCTTCTCTTCATCCGTCCAGCGGCCCTCACACCCAGGCTCCTGCTGCAGGGACTGAGAGGAGCCCAGGCGGAGGAGCCGACAGCATCCAACCCAGCCCCTCGTTACAAGGAGGAGGAGCCCGGGACTGAGAGGCTGCAAGGGGCTCCTCCAAGGTCCCCCTTAGAGAAGGCAGGGAAGGTGCCATCGAGTGGGGGGAAGTACTCACTCACAAACATTGGCTAAGAGAGGAGGTGCCCACAGCGGGGAGCCAAGCTAGCCCAGAAGGAGGCGGGGCGCGTCCCCGGCTGGCCCGAGGCGGCTGGGGAGCAGGGAAACCGTCCTCCGGCTGGGGACGCTGCCCCCCCCTGGAGAGGGTCACCGGGCAGGGGGCACCGAATCCGAGGTCTGAGTTGGCGCCTCGGGCAAGCATCATCATTCTGCCCAGTGCCGGGCACACGGGAGGCGCGGCTCACCTGCTCGCTGACCCGGCTTGGCTCAAACGGTCCCTGCCGGCTCTTACCCTGGCCCCACGACCCTCGTAATGAGGAGAAAAGTAGCGGGAGGGCGCCCCTTCCCCATGCAGCGTCCACAGCCGGTAACAGCGGCACTGACCGCTCCGCTCGCGGCCCCCCCGGAGCCAGCGGCCCCATTGCAGAGATCAGAAGGGAGAGGCCCCGAGGGGTTAAGTGATTCGCCCCGAGCCGCGGAGCCCACCTCGGAGGGGATTCTCACCCCGGCCTTCCTGCCGAGACACTTCAGGGAGCCTCCCTCTAATGCTATTAGCCAGCTAAGTCTGACATTTGCCAGAGAAGTCTGGCTCCCGCCCAGCTATTATTAGACTCCAAGTGTGTGGCGAGGCCTTTTAAGTCCAATTAATGATGTGAGACAGGCGTGGAAGGGGAGGGGGAGGGGGCAAAGGGCCCGTCCTCGGGAGGACCACGGGGTCCCGCAGAGAGGGCGCCCCGAAGGGCAGAGGCCCCGGCCCCGGCCCACGTGGGGCACGTGTGCGATGGAGACGGGAGGGGAGGGAGCCGCGGGAGGGGTGGGGGCCGCGGGAGGGGAGGGGGCCGCGGAGCTCCTGCTGCCTGTCATCTCTGTCTGGCAGGACATAACTCACTGCGCTAAAGCCTGCAGGATCAGAGACTGAAACGATCCCATAAAGAAAAGCAACTTCGGAGGGCTAATTTGATGTGGACGCCACAACAAGGGAGGAAAAAGGGCTCCTGGCAAGCGGGGCAGCCAATTAAACAGTTTAACAAGGGCTGTTTTATTATTATCGTCACTCTTCCCCCCGACTCGGGGACCACTCCCCCCTCAGGCTGAGCTCGCAAGGTAGCTACGGCTCAGGAGGGCCAGCCAGGGAGGATTCTGGGCCGGCAGCTCCGGACACCGGGGGCTGGGCAAGCGGCGGCCGTGGCCGGGCCTCCCACGCCGACCTCCATCTCCGGTTCTTGCTCTTCCATCAAGCGGTCCCGAAAGGAGAAGTTAGACTTCATGATGGTGCCCTTCGAGGCTGGAAGAGAGTCAGTACAGAAGCCCCAAGGGACAAAGCCCGGCCTTCTGGGAGGCCTCGACCTCAAGGAGCCCGGACGCTGCCAGACACGGTGGAAGGGCGATGTGGATAAGCGGGCTGGGCTCCCAAAGGCCACCCTCGGGATCTGGGGGCAGCCACAGACTCACCATCAAGGAGACCCTGGGAAGAGACTGATCAGAAGGGGAAAGGAGGGCAGGAGGGAGGGAGAGGAGGAGGAGGAGAGGGAAGGGAGGAAGAGCAGGGAGGAGCAAGCACAGGGGTACAGAGCCTCCAAACAAGTCACCACGCAGAGACAGGGGCCAGGTGTATTGGCTCTGTCAGGACTCTGGCTCCAAGGATGGGCCTTCACCAAGCCTACAGTCCAGCCCTGAGCCTCAACCTCCCAATGAGGGAAAAGAGCCCTGGGAGTCTCCCCTGCGGGACTGCAAACCAGCTGCATGGTGGCCCCTGCTGCTCCCTTACCAGGGTTTCCGAGGAGCTGTCCAGAGGCCTCATTTGGGCTTCTCAGAGAGGAGCCATTATTGATTCCCATTTTGCAGATGGAAAACTGAGTCTGAGAGACATGTCCTGACACACCCCAGGGCCCACGTAAGCGTCTGGGGCCACACCTGCACTGGGATCTTCCTGGGTGTCTGAGCCACTCAGCCAAGCCCCTCGGAGATGGGCAGGGGAGAGCCCGTGGCCCAGGCTGCGGCCCTCCGCTGAGCCAGCAGCAGCACTGACGAAGCTCCCACTGGGCAACAAACAGCGAGCCCTGAAGGAGGCAAAAGCCGGCCCTGCCCTCAAGGGGCTTCCAGTCTAAAGGAGATGGATCCCGGATGAAGCCAGATGCTGGGGCCTGACCCTGAGCCAGGACTCCCTCCCACAGGGCTGGGGGAAAGTCAGGAGGATCAGAATCCAGAGCAAAGAGAGTCAGGCAGATACGGGTTCAAATGCCAGTGACCCTGAGCAGCTGCCTCCATCTCCTCATCTGGAAAATGGGGGCAAGTGTCCCAAAAGTAGCAGGCTGCTACAAGGAAAGCCCAAGCTCCTGGGTCACCGGAGGCCCCACTGGCCCACACCCCAGAAGGACAAGGCACCGGGCAATAAGAGAGACGCCACCCAGGGGGTCTCGGGGCCTCTGACACTAGAGCTGGGCCACTTTCCGCTCTCTGCCCAGGAGACGCTTGTCTCTGTCTGTCTCCCCCCACCCCTGTCTGTCTGTCTGTCTGTCTGTCTTGATTCTCTCTCTCTCTGTGTCTCTAACCCCCATACATGTGCCATGAGGAGGGTGTGATGGCACGCTGCCTGGGAAAA
>JAJPUD010022725.1:0-12734 GCA_023553655.1 Myrmecobius fasciatus | reverse complement strand
TCAGTAGTGATTTGGATAAGCTCTCTTCTTCATGAAACAATACACAAATTATTTTTTCATTGTTAATCTTTTACCTGATTAGGACACACACAAACACACATACAAATGTTGATGTGTGTGTGTGTATATATATACAAAACTGCACATATATGTTCATTTTTCCTATTCTCATTTTATATATAATCCCATTCTGTAATAGTCAAAAAGCACAAAGAAAAAATCTGTTCTGAGATTGAATCCTTAATGTTTCAGTCCTGTTTCTCCAGTCTTACTTCTTTTTGACCTCTGCTTTTTTCAGGTTTGTTTCTGTATGTAAATTAAAAAAAATAATGGTCACAATATTGGTATTTTACCCTTGGACACTGTATTTGTTTATTTTTCTTGTCTTTATTTTGTCTTGAATGTTTAAGAATAAAAAAAATTCAATTCTGTTGTATTTACAGAAAATTTTCAAATGTCACCTTCTATTAAATGTTCATCTTTTTTTTTCATTAATCTGCTCAGAATTGCAGGGTGGATCACTCTGGGTTCTCTGGAGCTTCTTTGTCTTTAGAAGACATCCCTTTTGTATTATCTAGTTGCAAAATATTTTTGTGTCATTCAAGATTTTCTTTTTCCTTTATGCTTAATGGATTTCTTTGTCTTTATTGAATTTGTTTGTTAGTGAAATTCTTAAATTTAATTGTCATATGTCTTCAAATTTGAAGAATAGGTTTTTTTTTAAAGAAATTGTTTTGTGGGTTCATTCAACTGGCACTTAATTTCCTACATTCAGAATTTCTAGGCAGCCTTTTTTGTGTATTGTGTTCTTGAATTATGCTGGTAAGACTTTTGAATTTGTGTTATACTTAATAGACTCCTGGAAATCCTAAAATCCTTAAATCCTGTCATCGAGATCAAGGTTTTACTTGTATGGAAATAGTTTTCTTTTAATAGTATTGTACTGGTTAAAAAAAAAAAAAAACTTCTAAATTATTCTTCCATATATTTGTCTTTGTCCTTTCATTATTGGATGTGACTTACAAGTGTGGATTTAAGGTTTTCTGCTGATACCGAATCTTCTTACTCTTATAGGTCATAAATTCTGCTCTCTCTCTCTTTTTTTATTTAGCTACATTTGTCATAACAACTGGCCATATGTATTTAATAAACGCTTCTTGACTAACTCACTTTCAAGTTTTGCTCACTTTTAAATCATTGAGAAGCATCATATTATGCTTCTGTGTTCTCTTGGGAATCCATGTATTCCTCTGCACTATCAAGGACTGAATAATTTTCTCCCAGCAAAAATATTTGCAATATTTATTCATAGACACCTAAATTCTTAGTTGATTTGGAGGCAACTTTTCCTTTTATATTTTGTTAATATTGTCTTTGTTGGTTTACCTACTTATGTTCAAAATCTTTCATTGACTTTTCTTTCTCCTGAGAACTTCCACAGTTTCAGAGATTTTTCTTTCATCCACATCTCCTGTTACTTACTTTCTCATTATTTTTGATTTTTCTGTGATTTCCTCTTTAGGCTAGAAATCAAATAAATACCTTTCAGTCTCCCTCCAGATAGGTATTTCATTGTTCACCAGTTTTCATTTCTTCCTCACATGACTTCTGTAGCAAAGAGGTCACTCTGGATGGATGTGCTTTCTCTGGCTTAGTGGAGTGACCGACCATCAGTCACAAATAAAAATCCTACAATTCCAATAGGCTTGGGCTGGAAAATGCCCTCTACATCCAGAGAGAGAACCATAGAGACTGAATGCCAATTGACGAATTGTATTATCACCTTTTTTATTCATTTTCTTGTTTGCTTTTTCTTGTGGATTTTTTTCCTCTTTTGGTCTAATTTTTCTTGTACAACAAGACAAATATGGAAATAAGTTTAAAATACCTTTATATCAAATTGCTTGCTTTCTTGGACAGAGGGAAGTAAAATACTATTAGAAAAGAAAAAAAACAAACAAACAAAATAGGGGCAGCTAGATGGCACAGTGGATAGAGCACCAGCCCTGAAGTCAGGAAGACCTAAGTTTAAATGTGGTCTCAGACACTTAACACTTCCTAGCTGTGTGACCCTGGGCAAGTCACTTAACCCCAATTGCCTCAGCAAAAAAACAATAATAATAAAGTAAAATAAAATAAACAGAAAAAATGAAAATAAAAGTCCTAACCTCAGTTCATTCTGTTCCTCAGGTCTCTGTTGAAGCAAGTTTTTTTTTTCCTATTTCCCTTCACTAGGAAAGCATTTAGAATTGAGTTTTGCTATAAGCTTTTGGTTTAACTTCTTTAGCCTTGTAGCTGAATTGATGTGATGGGAAAAGGAAATTAAGTAACTTAGAGGCTAGCTAATCGACTTGTTTAATGTTATATTACTTTTTAATAGGTCTTCCAGATTCTTTTTGCTGTTTGCTGAGGCAATTGGGGTTAAGTGACTTGCCCAGGGTCATACAGCCAAGAAGTGTTACATGTCTGAGGTCAGATTTGAACTCAGGTCCTTCTGACTTCAGGACTGGTGCTCTATCCACTGCACCACCTAGCTGCCCCCTCAGGATTCTTGATATAGTAGATTGTAAAGAAAGCAGAGTCTGTATATGTGTGTGTGTGTATAGATAGTTCCACAGATAGATAGAAAAATTCATTAATAGCTATATAGATACAGGAAATTTTATTTATTATATACATATATGCAGTAGATTTGGTGATAGATCAATAGATAGATTCATAGACAGATAGATAAATCCTAATCTAAGGATTTCTCTAAGATAGATAAAGCTTTACATGTGGATGTGTGTGTGTGTGTTTGTGCACCAACTGAGAGGATTTGGTAGCAATTCCTAGATTGAAATATGAGAAAAAAAAATTCAAAAAAGGCACAAAATTATGCAAAAGGCATCATGAATTCACAAGAGAGTTCTCTTAGTCAAAAGATTCCTTTATTTATGAGATAACAAATAGAATGAAGAGGTAAAATAAACACCAGGAAAGGTAAATATGAAATAGTACTGGGAGAGTATATAGTAAACAAGAAAAAGGGTTTTTCCAATTAACAATGGAAAAGACAAATTTCCTAGTGAAATTCACAATTAACTGGGAGAAAGGAAATATGCCATAAGAAGGCAGTATGCCATTAATTGACAGGTTAAATTCACAGAGAAGCTTAGGATCACAAAAGAGTTAGTCAAACAAGGAAAAAGACACCATGAGGCATGAGGAAGGAGGTGAAAGAAAAGAAATCAGGAGAAAGAAAGTTCTGGCAGGCTAATGCAAAAGGGATTTAACAAAGAAGGCATAAACCAAGGGCAGATTTACAGAGGAATTTAATCTCAGAAGTTTGACATCATAAATTGACTTTCTGATTTGATATAGTAAGATGGGGTTTCCCAAGACTGCCACAGGAATTGGGAGTATTAGTATGACCTGGTCAGTATCAGTGTCTTTTCTTGCTTACCTTAGAAGAATTATAGTTTTATCAGTACTTCAAGCTTTCTCTCCCAACCTCAAATGGGTAGTTAGAATCTCCACATGTGGATGTGTGCAAAAATTTAGTATTTCTTAGTAGAACAGAACAGTTTTATGACTGCTTTATATATTCTTTTCCAGAAGGAATTGTTATCTCCCTTGGAAAGGTAAAGGCACATTTAGAGATAACTAGTCATGCCAGTTTAAAAAAAAGGAAGTAAAAATAAGGTAAAATCTCATGAAGAAGCAAAGAAAAACTAATATAATTGAGGGAAAGAAGGGAAGAGGATGAGCATTGTGTGAATCTTACTCTCATCAAACTGGACTCTAAAAGAGTATATCAGACACATTTGGTTTAACAGAAGAACTTGTCCTTCTTTATAGGGAAGTGGGAGGGAAAGAAGGAAAATAAAGGGGTAGACCAATAGCAGGGAAATTAGAAGAATGAGGGGAAAGGTGTAAAAAGGGGGATGGACTCTAAGGAAGGAGGACTGTTTGAGGGAGGTGGTCATCACAAGCAAAATACTGGGAGGGGGAAGGGAGAAAGGAGAAAGGAAGTAGAAAAACATATCTTTGGGTAAATAAGATGGCAGGAAATACAAAACTGGTTATTTTAACAATGAAAGTGAATGGGATGAACTCTCTGATAAAATAGAAAGCAGATAGCAGACTAAATTAAAAGCCAGGATCCAACAATATGTTGTTTACAAGAAACACATCTAAAGCATAGAGATACATACAGACTGAAGGGAAAGGGCTGGAGCAGAATCTATTCTGCTTCAGATGAAAAAAAAAAAGCAGGGGTAGCAATCCTGATCTCAGATCAAATAAAATCAAAGATAGATCTAATTAAAACAGATAAGGAAGGAAAATATATTTTACTAAAGGGTACAATAGATAATCAAGCAATATCAATACTAAACATATATACAGCAAGTGGTATAGCATCCAAATTACTAAAGGAGAAGTTAAGAGAGATGCAAAAAGAAATAGACAGCAGAACTATACTAGTGGGGGATCTCAACCTTGCTCTTTCTGAATTAGATAAATCAAACCACAAAATAAATAAGAAAGGAGTTAGGGAGGTAAACAAAATGTTAGAAAAGTTAGGTATGATAGATCTTTGGAGAAAATTGAATGGAAACAGAAGGAAGTTTACTTTTTTTCTCTGCGGTTCATGGAACTTATACAAAAATTGGCCATCTGTTGGGGCATAAAAACCTCAAAAGCAAATGCAGAAAAGCAGAAATAGTAAATGCATCTTTTTCAGATCATGATGCAATAACAATCACATGCAATATAAGACCGGGAGAAAATAGACCAAAAGTTAATTGGAAATTAAGTAATCTAATCCTAAAGAATAAATGGATTAAAAAGCAAATCATAGACACAATCAATATAAGGGGTAATTTTATATCTCTAGATGCTTATTTGCATAAAATAGAGAAAGAGAAGATCAATGAATTGGGCTTACAATTAAAAAAAAACTTAGAAAAAGAACATATTAAAAAACCTCAACTGAATACTAAATCAAAAATTCTGAAAATAAAGGGGGAGATTAATAAAATTGAAAATAAGAAAACTATTGAATTAATCAATAAAACTAAGAGTTGGTTTTATGAAAAAAACAAAAAAATAGCCAAGCTTTTAGTTAATTTGATTAGAAAAAGGAAAGAGGAAAATCAAATTGTTAGTCTCAGAAATGATAAGGGAGAATTTTCCACCAATAAAGAGGAAATTAGAGCAATAATTAGGAGTTACTTTGCCCAACTTTATGCAAACCAATTTGATAATCTAAATGAAATGGAGGAATATCTACAAAAATATAGACTGCCCAGGTTAATAGAAGAGGAAATAAATTATTTAAACAGCCCCATTTTAGAAAAAAGAAATAGAACAAGCTATTAATCAACTCCCTAAGAAAAAAGTCTCCAGGGCCAGATGGATTTACCTGTAAATTCTACCAAAAATTCAAAGAACAATTAATTCCAACACTATACAAACTATTTGAAAAAATAGGGAAAGAATGTGTACTACCAAATTCCTTTTATGATACAGTGCTGATACCTAAACCAGGTAGGGTGAAAACAAAGAAAGAAAACTAAAGAACAGTTTTCCTAATGAATATTGATGCAAAAATCTTAAATAAGATATTAGAAATAAGATTACAGAAAGCTATCCCCAGGATAATACAATATGACCAAGTAGGATTTATACCAGTAATGTAGGACTGGTTCAATATTAGGAAAATCATCAGCATAATAGACTATATTATTAACCAGACTAACAAAAATCATATGATTATCTCAATAGATACAGAAAAAGCATTCGACAAAATCCAACACCAATTCCTATTAAAAACACGACAGAGTATAGGAATAAGTGGGGTTTTCCATAAAATTTTTCCTTAAAATGATCAGTAGCATCTACTTAAAACCATCAGCAAGCATCATATGTAATGGAGAAAAACTAGACCCATTCCCAATAAGCTCAGGAGTGAAACAAGGCTGCCCACTGTCACCATTGCTATTTAATATTGTTTTAGAAATGCTAGCTTTGGCAATAAGAGAAGAAAAGGAAATAAAAGGAATTAGAGTAGGTAATGAAGAAACCAAATTATCATTGTCTGCAGATAACATGATGGTATACTTAGAGAACCATAGAGACTCAACTAAAAAACTACTAGAAACATTTCACAGCTTTAGCAAAGTTGCAGAATACAAAATAAATTCACATAAGTCAGCAGCATTTTTTTATATTACCAACAAATTTCAGCGAGAGATACAAAAAGAAATTCCACTCAAAATAACTGTTGATAGTATAAAATATTTAGGAATCTATCTGCCAAGGAACAGTCAGGAACTATAGGAACTAAACCACAAAACACTTTCCACACAAATAAAGTCAGACCTAGTCAAGTGGAAAAACTTCAAGTGCTCATGGGTAAGCCAAGCAAATATAATAAAAATGACAGCATTATTCAAACTAACTAACTTATTTAGGGCCATACCAATCAAACTCCCAAGAAATTATTTTACAGATCTAGAAAAAATAGTAGCAAAATTTGTTTGGAAGAATAAAAGGTCAAGAATGTCAAGGGAATTAATGGGGAAAAACGCCTGATGAGGGTGGCCTTGCTGTACCAGATCTAAAATAATATTATAAAGCAGTGGTCTTCAAAACCATTTTCTACTGGCTAAGAAAAAGAGCAGTTGATCAGTGGAATAGGATAGGACCACAGGACAAACTAGGAAATAACTATAGCAATCTAGTGTTTGATAAATCCAAAGCCCCCAAGTTTTGGCATAATTGTTCACTATTCGAAAAACATTGCTGGGAAAATTGGAAATTAGTGTGCAAGAAATCAGGGCTTGACCCACATCTAACACCACATACCAAGATAAGATCTAAATGGGTTCATGATTTAGATATAAAGAGTGATCTTATAAGCAAATTTTTACCTCTCAGACCTGTGGGGAAGGAAGGAATTTGTATCCAAAGAATTGGAAGTCTTAATTGAACACCAGGTAGATAATTTTGATGATATTAAGTTGAAAAGTTTTTGTACAAACAAAACTAATGCAAACAAGATTAGGAGGGAAGCAATAAATTGAGAAATCATCTTTACATTTAAGAACTCTGATAAAGCCTCTTTTCTAAAATATATAGAGAATTGTCTCATATTTATAAGAATCCAATCCACTCTCCAACTGATAAATGGTCAAAGGTTATGAACAATTTTCAGATGATGAAATTAAAACTATTTCTAGTCATATGAAAAGGTGCTCCAAAACACTATTCATCAGAGAAATGCAAATTAAGACAATTCTGAGACACCACTACACACCTTTCAGATTGGCTGAGATGACAGGAAAAGATAATGGCGAATGTTGGAGGAGATGTGGGAAAACTGGGACACATGCATTGCTGGTGGATGTGTGAGCAGATCCACCCATTCTGGAGAGCAATTTGGAGCTTTATTCAAAAAGTCATCAAACTGTGCATACCCTTTTTCCCTGCAGTGTTTCTATTGGGCCTATATCCCAAAAAGATTTTAAAGGAGGGAAAAGGTCCTACATGTGCAAAAATGTTTGTGGCAGTCCTTTTTGTAGTGCCTAGAAACTTGAAACTGAATGGATGCCCATCAATTGTTATGTAAGAAACGACCCACAAGATGATTTCAGAGAGCCCTGGAGAGACTTGCATGAACTGATGCTGAGTGAAATCATCAGTACCAGGAGATCATTGTACATTGCAACAATAAGTCTATATGATGATCAATTCTGAAGGCCATGGTTCTCTTCAACAATGAGATGTTTCAAACTAGTTCCAGTTGTTCATTTATGAAGAAAGCCACATATACCCAGGGAAAGGCATGTGGGATCTGAGTCTGGACCACAACATTGCATTTTCACAGTCTCCATTGATATTTGCTTACATTATGTTTTCCTTCTCAGGTTTTTTTTTTTCCTGTACAGCAAGATAACTGTATAAATATATGTACAAATTAAAAAAAGAAAAATAGCAAAAAAAAATCTGGATGTTATTTTTATGACTTTTTAATGTTTTTTTTTCATTCTGCCAAATTTTGACACCAGATGCTGTTAGCACTTTACCTCAGAAATAAAACATTGTTTTCAGAATATCTATACTTGAATCCCACATTCAACAAGAATGTGCTTTTTCTTGATCATTCATTTCAATGCAGTTCTACTGTAATGATCTTATTTAAGGTTTTCTTGACAAAGGTATTAGAGTAGTTTGCTATTTCTTTCTCCAGGTCATTATACAGATGAGGAAACTGAAGCAAACTACAATAAGTGACTTGCCCAAGATTACATAGCTAGTAAATGTCTGAGACCATACTTGAATCCAGTATGAATCTTCCTGATTCTAGGCCCAACAATCTATCCACTTCTCCATCTAGCTGTCCATTTACCAGAACAGTCTTGTGCTAGACACATACTCAGTACTGAGTTGTATTAGAGCCTCAAAATTCAACTCCAGAGTGTTACTATTTTGGGTTTGTTTATGTTTATGTTGTCTTGGCGTGAATCTACATTGGAATAGGTTCTTTGTTTTGTTTTGTTTACTGGCATCACCTAAACTTTCCAGTTCCAAAAAAAAAATTGGGGCTTTTTAAATTTCTTTATTCTGTATGTTTGTATGTGTGTATATGTTTGACTTTGAAGGAAAGATTTTTCTCAGATTGCTTAATCTTAATGACATTTTTTTGCCTGTATTGGCCATTTCCTCCAGGAAATATTTGAGTATTAAAAGAATTTTTTACTTAGAAAAGAATTTTCAGAAATTTTTACTGTGATCATTTTGTATCTAAAGTGAATTTGTTGTCCCATTCTGGAAAATATATTTCATTTTTTTCTATCTTTTTTTTTTTCATAGTAAGTTGTTTTCTTTTGAAATACAAATGATAATATGTATTTCTATTTATTTATTTCCATATTCCATTTCTTTCTATTCCAGAAATCATTCTTTTTAATGTCAATTTCATTTTTATTTTTTTCAGTTATTATTAACTTATCACACATAATTTTGCTACATTCCTACCTGATTTTGCTTGATTATATCATCATGTGATTTCTGAATTTATTGATGTGTATTATTTATTAAAACTTTGAATGATATGAAAATAACTTACATAGACAATATAGATTAATCGGTGAGAGTCCTGCCCTATCCATAAGAGAAAGATACTTCCTTAATAATAGCTAGCATTTACATAATACTTTAAAGTTTGCACAATACTTTAAAATATATCATCTCATTTTATCCTCCTAAGAAGAGGTGGGTACAATTATTTTTATTTCGCAATTGAGCAACCAAACAGAAATTTAAGTCATTTACCCAGGATCAAAAATGTAATAACTTTTTGAGGCTAAAATTTTAATTCAATTCACAGGCAATTAGGGACACTATTCTGTGAAGTCATAAATCCTCTTCCAAAGATAAGAAGATCAACTAATCTCATCATTAAACTGTTAAAAAAAACTCACTCAAATTCATCCTTATGATTTTCAGGATAAACGAATTCTTCTCATTAGCATTTAAAATATTTGATAGTTTTATTCCAACATATGTTCTTTTTTTTATTTTTTTCTAATCTTTCTACCTTATATTCCAATTTGATTCACACCAGTATATTCTAATATGAAAAAAATGTTTTTTTTTAAATTTTGCATTTGTATCCTTTATCATCTATGTGACTTTGAAAAATTACATGATCTTTCTTGAGATATTATCTATGTAACTTTGAAAAATTACACATAATCTTTCTTGCCTAAATGGCAAGGTGGATGGAGCCATGGTCCTGATTGAAGTCAGAAAGAACTTAGGTCAAATCCAGCTTCTTTGTAACCCTTGGAAAATCATTTAAGCTGTTTGTTTCAGCTTCTTAAATTTTAGATTAGAGTTAATAATAGCACCTAGCTCTCAGGGTTGTTGTGAGGTTCAAATGAACTGATATTTAGAAAACACTTAACACAGAATACAGTACATAGTAGGCAACACATAAATCTTTCTTCCTTTCTCTGTCCATTTGCAGAGCCCAGCTTCCTCTTCCTGCTACCCTCAATTCTCAATTTGTAGTTCTATAGAATTGTGGGATACTATCACCTCCAACTTCTCCAAATTACACCTTATAACTTCTCCTGACTACAAGCAAAAATGATATACTATAGGTTTTAAACAATAAAGTAGTTTGATTAAAAAAAACATTGTTATTGATAGAATATGTAAATATGTATGAGGAATTGAAATAGAAAGAAATTAAAAGATAGGGACCTCAAAACTTCTTAAGTGAATATCTGTAATTAATTGAAGAGTTGGTGGAAAGAAAAAAGAAATTGGTCCTAGAGATAATAGGAAGCATGATTTAATAGGATATAATGAAATAGTTGTCATGGAGGCAAAGAAAAGGTAGGAATCAAAAATCAAGTTTTCTTTTTGGAAAAAAGATGGTCCAATAACAAAAGAGGGGCAGCTAGGTGGTACAATGGATAGAGCACAAGCCCTGAAGTCAGGAGGACCTGATTTCAACTCTGACCTCAGACACTTAACACTTCCTAGCTGTGTGACCCTGGGCAAGTCACTTAACCCCCATTCACTCAGAAAAAAAAAAGTAACAAAACAAGTCATTCAAGAAAGAAAAATGATTTCATGTGAAAATACATTATTAGTAATGCTGATTTTGAATTGATGATGAAATTTCCAAATATATGAGTTCTAATTGCTTAATTATTAACCTTTACTCAGGAATATATTGACATTCTAATCGTACTCTTCGGAAAATAATTCCTTAAGGCAAAATGATAAACATAATAATTGGAATTTGGGGTAGAAATATGTGCATTCAGGTATGCTCTTTGATACTTCTCAACTGATTTCACACAGGTTTCAAGATAAATTTTCAAGGAGAGGCATCCAAAGGACAAAGCCCAATATTACTCTATATGCTAAGTTTTAAAAAAAAGAATAATGTAATGAATTAAGACATAATTTTATGTGTATTTTACACCAGAGCCTTCAGAATTCAATGGTGAATTTCCTTTATTTCTGGTATGGGTTTGACTTCAAATTATTTTGTGATTCTAATTTTCCTCTAATAATTCATTATATTTGACATATTTTTCAACTATAACTTTTGCCAGAATGTATGAGTTAATTTGTTGTTATGAAATGTACTTTTGAGATGTTTAAAGATATGTACTTTTTAGACACCCCAGGGCATGGCAGGATTACTAAATTGAATTTTATGTGCTTCTTATGGTGTTAGCATATGTAAATATTTAATAAATAATTTCCTTTGAAAGAACACAACTGGTGTAAGTGAAGTTGTTGCTTTTCCCCCAATAATAAAGACTAACTTTCCATATTCCTTCCAATATATTTTTAAATGTTATAATATGTTTAGAGATATTTATTATAATTAACATTCAGTGACCATTGCTTCTATCTAAAATACTTGATATGTTTGCTAATAGGCAGGTATACTGCAAGATGTTAGTCATCTGGGATTCAAGTAGAGCTGTTTTACTATCCCAACATTTAGGTTTATTAGATTTGAACTCATGGGCAAGTCACTTAAATTTAATGTGCCTCAGTTTTATCATATGAAAAAAATGTGAAAAGCAGTGCCAACCCTTAGTATTGCTTCATGTCAAGAGCCCTCCAAACATTTTTTATTAAAGCTTTTTATTTATATAACATATGTATGGGTAGTTCCCCAGCATTGATCTTTACAAAGCTTTCCATTACAAATTTTACCCCCAGTCCCCTCCACTCCCCTAGATGGCAGGAAGTCCACTACATGTTAATAATGTTGAAATACTTGACAAGTTGTGCAAGAAAAATCCTATCTACAAGAAAAAAAAGAAAATCTGAGAAAGGAAACACAATGCAAGCAAACCTCAATAGACAGCATGAAAATGTTATGTTGTGGTCCATATTTCATATCCCTCTCTCTGGGTATATATGGTTTTCTTCAGTGAACAACTGGAACTGGTTTGAGACAATTCTTTGTTTCAGAGAGCCATGTCCATCAGAATTGATCATCATGTAACATTGTTGTTGCTGTGTATAATGACCTCCGGGTTCTGCTTGTTTCACTCAGCATCAATTCATGCAAGTCTCTCCAGGCCTCTCTGAAATCATTCTGCTGTTTGTTTCTTACAGAGCAATAATATTCCATAACATTCATATACCATAATTTATTCAGCCACTCTCCAATTGATGGGCATCCATTGAGTTTCCAGTTTCTATCCACTACAAAAAGGGCTGCCACAAACATTCTTGCACATGTGGGGCCTTTTCCCTCTTCTAATATCTCTTTGGGATATAGGCCTAATAGAAACACTGCTGGGTCAAAGCGTATGCACAGTTTGATAATTTTTTGAGCATAACTCCAAATTGCTCTCCAGAATGGTTGAATCAGTTCGCAGCTCCACCAACAATGCATCAGTATCAGTATGGGCAATTTATATTTTTTGTACATATTCCTCCATTTCATTTAGATTATCCAACTTACTGGCATAAAGTTGGGCAAAGTAACTCCTAATTATTGCTCTAATTTCCTCTTCATTGGAGGAAAGTTCTCCCTTATCATTCTTGAGACTAACAATTTGATTTTCCTCTTTCCTTTTTCTTATCAAATTAACTAAAGGCTTATCTATTTTGTTGGTTTTTTTCATAGAACCAACTCTTAGTTTTATTTATTAATTCAATAGTTTTCTTATTTTCAATTTTATTAATTTCTCCTTTTA
>JAJPUD010022724.1:0-20954 GCA_023553655.1 Myrmecobius fasciatus | reverse complement strand
CTTAAGTCTGCCTTTGTGGCTTCATCTGGGATTGTTTTCATAATTTCAGGATCTGGGGACTGTTCTATTTTTTCTCCGTAAAAGCTTTCTATGGTGAGAGCTCTCTTCTGCTTCTTGCTCATGGTTTAAAGTTGGGATATTGGTCAAAAACAGAGAAAACTGCAAGGATTTGTATTTGCCCTGGGGCAGTTTGCCGAGTTGACTTCTGGTCTGAGGCTGGTGGGGCTAGATTCTCACTAGGACCACGTTTTCAACTTCTCTCGATCCACCCTTTACCAAAGGCAGATCTGTCAAAGCACCTGCCCGCAAGCAGAGCAAAGTGGCCCAGGCGTCTCCCAGGGGCTTCCTGGGTGCCTTAAATCCGCCACTCTATCGCAGCCCTGACTTCCGCCCCAGCTGGAGTCTGATTGGGACCAGTGGCTGATTTCCCCTGAGGCTAACCTTCTCCGGAGTTCTTTCAAGGTTGATTTTTGATAGAAGTGCGTTGTAGTCCAAATGTTTGTCGGAGCCTTCACTCACAAACCAGTTCGAAGGCTCACTTTGTCTGGGTTTGAGGGAAGGTCCCAAAGGAGTTCACAGAGAAAGCTGTGTGCAGTTCGCCATCTTGGCTCCGCCCTCCACTACCCAACACTACCCAAGCTTTTGGAACCAGATGTGTAGCTTTTTTTTTTTTTTTTTTTTTTTTTAAGAAACCAACCCTGCAGACACAATCCCTCTTCTCTTGCTATCAGGCTAGAGTCTGAAGTCTAAAGTAACAATAGTGTCCATTTTGGGGGGGATCAGATAAGAAAATGTATAAAGTGTTTTTTTTTTTAAACTCCATATAATATGTAAATAAAATGCCATCAGCTTAGTGGAAAAAATGCTAAATCTGGAGTTGGAGGACCTGAAGAATTACTCAAATTTCTACAGACCTAATATCTGTTGAAATATGTATTTTCAGGCCTCAGTTATTTCCTTTGTAAAATGAGAAAATTACACTTGATAACCTCCAAAGTGTCTTAAGCCTCTTTAATCTATGATACAAGATGATGAGGAGGAGGATGGTGACTATTGGCAATATTAGACTTTAGCTTTTTGAATCATCTTAACTGAGTACAGATCCTATTCCCACAGTATCTAGAATTGAGGATATTTAACTTTTGAGCTTCTTGTGCTGCTATGGTTACTGGCAGATGGCAGATGCCTATTAGGGGATCCTACCAATACAGCAGTAATGTTCTGTTTTACATAAAAAAGGTTTGTCATTCCCACTGTTACAGGTGTGCAGGTATTGAATGATTTGAAGAAAATAGGCACATGATAGATTGATTCTATTACTGTCATCTTACTACAAATGGCTTAGCATTTTCAATCAAAATTTCCCTCATATCACACATTCAAAAATCCTGTAGGGTAGACTAGGTTGGGAGGGTGCCCAAAATTTCAGCTATATTATTTAGGAATTACAATAATGGAAGTGTACCAGTGGCTTACAAAACACTTCTCCCTATTCCTCAGAAGCCAGAGTCAGAAAATGATGTCATATTGAAAAATTAGGTGCACTTCTTCACATTATAGCAACTATTTCACCAACATTCATTGAACTTATTTTAAATAATCATTGATATTTGTTTAAAAAAAGAATTTCATTTTATTTAGTGAGGTTTGGTACTGGTGTGTGGGAGAGTGGTAAGCACAGCTAAAATGCTCACAATGGAAAGTCTCCTGAGGAATTAAAAAAAATCTAGAGAATGTTCAGATTTTTTCCCCCTCATATTCATACAGTAACCTGACCCAAAGAGAGAGCTGTTGCTAGGCAACAAATCCCCCCACCCCCTTTTGGTTTCATGTTGAAATCGGAGGAAGTGTCCTTGCCAAATACTTCTAACAGAAATGAGCTTGTTTCCCAGGGAGTACCACCCTCAAACTAAATAGAACACAGAGAAAAACTAGGTCATCTTTTGCGTCATTTTGTCTGAAAAGTCAAGTTGGAAATGTGAACTTAGCAATACATGATATTCTGTTAATTTTTTTTTCACAAATGACTTTGTGTTTAATGTTTGCAAGTCTACAATTTAAAACTCCTTTGGCTCCACATATTCTAAATTCCTGCATTCCTTATTGAGAAATGAAACACGTTCCCAATGCCCTTCTATCTCTAAATGAAGGTTTGTTGGAAATTGAGATAGAGTGAAGAAAGACTTCTCGGGTCTCAGCCAAGTCCTTAATTGCTGCAGTTGAACATGGCTAAGATAGCTATATAATATAATTCTTTAATAGAGATGTATATAAAATGAAAGGGTTTTGTGTCTAATAAAAATTGTCTTTGTTACCAACTTTAATTTTGGAAGTCATTTATCATAGGAAGAGAAGCAAGGAAAAGTAAAGAAAGGGGAGAAAGTGAGAAGAAATTAAAAAGAAGCAAAGTAGAAAACCTATGAAAATATGATTTTTTAAAGAAATGTGAGAATATCTTTAAAAACACTGATCTTCAAAAGTGCTATTTGAGAGTTACAAATGTATGTTTTTATTAATCATAATGTAGGAAAACTTATGCTAGAATTACAGGCAAAGGATCTGTGTTCAAATGCTGCTTCTACCATTTTCTGAATGTGTGGCACTGGACTTCAGATTCCCCAATTATAATATGAAATAATTTGACTGGATGACCTATCTATCTAGATACCTCTAAGGTAACTCAAAATTAACATTTTGCAAACTGATCTGAGCCAACATTGCTGTTTTACTCCAGCTATTTTCTGAGCTGCTATTGCTGCTGCTGCATCCTCCAACAAAAGCACAGAAACCATGCTCTAGAGGATTTCCAATACCCTCACTAGGAATAGTCTGCTCTAATTGGTGAGAACTGTCTATATCTGGAAATTACTAGGGTCTGAACCCTTTCACTTTGACTATTTTCAACTTGCTGCCATACAAAATTTCTTACTGTTACATTTGCCACTATAAAGAAAATAATATTATTATCATCATTGCTACTAAAGGATATGTCATTTGATACACTGAGAGTTCCACTGACCATCAGCTTCACAAACCAAAATACCTCTCCTTGGCCAAAATTTCTTAGTACAGCTTGCTTTCATCTATTAGAATATAGCTTCTTCATTTGACAAAATACAAAACTCATTCCCCTTAAAAACACTAGAAAATATATGAATAAATGGAGCTTGCCTTAAAGTGATAAGTAGCATCTATCTAAAACTATCAGCAAGCATGATATGAAAGGAGTTAAACTAGCATCATTCCCAACTGGGGTGAAACAAGGTTGCCAACTATTCATTATTGTATTAGAAATCTTAGCCTAGGGGCAGCTAGGTGGCGCAGTGGTTAGAGCACCAGCCCTAAAGTCAGGAGGACCTGAGTTCAAATCTGGTCTCAGACACTTCCTAGCTGTGTGACCCTGGGCAAGTCACTTAACCCCAATTGCCTCAGCAAAAAGCAAAAAGAAATGTTAGCCTTAGCAATAGAAGAAGATAAAGAAATTGAAGGGAGTTAAGAGTAAGTAATGAGGAAACAAAATTATCACTCTTTGCAGATGATATGATTGTGTACTTGAAGAATCCCAGAGAATTCACAAAAAACTACTAGAAACAAATAGTTTTAGCAAAGTTGCAAAATATAAGATAAATCCATATAAATCATCAGCATTTCTATATATTGCCAACAGAATCCAGCAGCAAGAGATAGAAAAAGAAATTACCTTTAAACTAACTGTAGGTAATATAAAATATTTGGGAACCTACTTGCCAAGACAAAGCCAGAACTATATAAGCACAATTACAAAACATTTGTTTCACACAAATAGAATTAGGTCTAAACAACTGGAAGAATATCAAGTGCTTATAGATAACTGAGCTAACATAAGGAAAATGATAATTCTACCAAAATTAATTTACTTAGTGTCACACCAATCAAAATGCCAAGAAATTAATTTATAGAGCTTGAAAAAAAATTCACCTGGAAGAAAAAAGTGTCAAAAATTTCAAGGTAATTAATAGAAAAAATGGAAATGAAAGTGGTTGAGCTATAACAGAGCTAAAACTATATTATAAAGCAGTGGTCATCAAAACCATTTGCTACTGGTAGAAATAGAGTAGTGGATCAATGGAATTTGTTAGTTTCACAAGATGAAATAGTTGATGACTATAGTAATCCAGTAAGCCAAAAACTCCAGCTTCTGTGATATGAACACACTATTTGATAAAAATTTTGGGGGAAACTGGAAAATAGTATGGCAGAAACTAACTTAAAGCTTAAAACCAATACAAGTTCGAAATAGGTTTATCATTTAGACATACAGGGTGGTACTATAAGCAAATTAGTAGAACAAGGGATAATCTGCCTCTCAGATCTGTGGAGAAGGAAGGAATTTATGGCCCAGAAAGAACCATAAAACATTATGAAATACAAAATGGATAATTTTGATTATATTAAATTAAACATTTTTGTACAAACAAAATCATTGCAGCCAAGATTAAAAGGGAAGCAGAAAAGTGAGGGAAAAAATTTACATCCAACCCCTATGAAGACCTTGTTTCTATAGCATATATAGAATTTACTCAACTTTATAAAAAGTACAAGCCCATTGACAATTGATAAATAGCCAAAGAATATGAAAATTTTCAGATAAAAAAAAACCTCTGGGATATCACTTCACACTTCTCAGATTTCCTAAAATAATAGAAAAAGGTAATGATAAATATTGGAAGAGATGTGGAAAAAACTGGGTCACTAATATATTGTTTGGTGTACTTGAGAACTGATACAGTCTTCTGGATAGTAATTTGGAACTATGCCCAAAAGCTATCAGATTATGCATATCTATTTATCCACTATTGTCTCTACTAGGTCTGTATCCCAAAGAAATCATAAAAAGAGAATAGAAACCACATGTGTAAAAATGTTTGCAGCAGTTATTTTTGTAGTAGCATGGAACAGGACACTGAGTGGATGCCCACAAGCTGGGGAATGGTTAAATAAGTTAGAGTATATGAATGTAAATGGAATATTGCTGTTTTATAAGAAATGTTCAGTGGACTAATTTCAGAAAGGCCTGGGAGGCTTACATGAACTGGTGCTAAGTTAAATGAGTAGAAGCAAAAGAACATTGTACACAACAATAAGATTATGTGATGATCGACAGTGATGAATTTGGTTCTTTTTAACAGTGAGGTGATTCAGGTCAATTCCAATAGACTTGTGATGGAAAAAAGCCATCTGCATCCAGAGAGATGACTATAAGGACTGAATCTTGATCACAAGATAGTATTTTCATTTGTTGTTGGTTATTTGCTTGTCTTTTTCTTTCCATCTTTCCCCCTCTTGATCTAATTTTATTGCACAGCATGGTAAATGTGGAAATATGTTTAGAACTGCATATATTTAATATAGATAGATTGGATTATTTGCTGTCTAAGGGAGGGCATGAGGGAAGGAGGAAGAAAAATATAGAATAGAAGGTTTTAAAAGGAAAAATAATACAAACTATCTTTGCACATATTTTTAAAAAAGATATTATAAATAAATACACATATACACACAAATATATACATACATATTTATGTACAAATACACAAATATATACATATATATATATATCAGAAGCTTATTGAGAGCAAGTCCTATTTCCATGTTATATTTGTATCCCCAGTACATAACTCATTATTTAACACACAGAAAATAAAGGCTTTTCTTCTCCCTCCTCCATGTATTCCTTCTTTTCTTCCTTCCTCCTTTCCTTCTTTCCTTTCTTCCTTCTTCTTCCCTCTCTCCTCTCCCTTTTGATTATCCCCCTTAGTCAACAACTCAATAAAGATTTTCTAACTGCCTCTTCTTACTAAGGTATTTGTTAGGCCCAAGGTTAAGACATAGAACATAACATACCCACAGTCAACTTAATTTTTTTGTTTGTCACCACTTTGAGCTTGCCTGTTGTTTAACCCCAAGGGTATTATTTGATATTCCTCTCATTCATTTTTTACATTCTTTAATAATTAACAAGTTTTATCTATGATATCCCACCATTTTTGGAATCTATTTTTTCCTCTCTTTCCTTAGTCGCATTATACCCTTTCTGCCTTTCTAAATCTATCTTCACCATTAATCCATTTTTCCCACAAATGCCAGAATATATATGTATGTGTGTATTTATTCATGGATTTTTCTTAAAATTCTTTTCTTCAAATTCTTCTGTGTTTCCTGAATTAAATCCAAAGTCTTTTATCCAATATGGAAGGCCTCTCACAAATTTGTTCCATCCTACTTTTTACAAACTTAACTAATTACTTCCCTCTATCCACTTTACTTTTCAGGATCAGCCAAACTGAATGGCTGCCAGACCATTAAGCAAAAAATAATCTCTTATATCTCACTACCTTTATCTTCTCTTTGTCTGAATAGCCTTCCATTAATTGAATAGGAACAACTAGATGATAGCTAGAGACTAGTGCACCATATTTGGAGTCAAGAGCTCCAGAGTTCAAATCTGGTCTCAGGCACTTACTATGTGACTGCACATCTCACTTAGCCTTTGTTTGACTCAGTTTCCTCTTCTATAAATAGGGATGATAATAATATCTACCTCCCAGTGTTGCTGTGAACATCAAATGACAAAATATAAAGCATTTAGCACAGTGGCTGGCACATAGTAAATACTATATAGAAGCTAGGTATTACTTATTCAATTCCTGTACATTCTTTAAAAACCAACTCTAGTGCTATCATTATCAACTAGCCTTCTTTTATCTTCCCTTTAGGTAATAAAACTCCTCATCATCTCATTATTTGTTATGTAAGGTTATAATAATGCTATCATGTAATGTCCCATATTTATCTGAAATGGTATCTGGATCCTTCCTAAACTCCAAGATCCTTGAAGTTCAACCAGATTTTATGAAAATGTTATATTTTGAAGAAGCATGGCAATTGGATGATATTAACAATAGCAGTGATGATGATAATAGTGACAAAAATATGATCATTTACATAACACTTATTATGTGCCAGGCACTATGCTAAGTTCTTTAGAAACACTAGTCAAGATTACAAATTTAAACAAGTGACTGAAGCTGTATTTAAACCCACGTCTTCAGGCTCGGTGTTCTCTCCACTAAGCCATTATTTAATTCCTAACAATGAATTGATATTTAGAATTGGCTATAGGACACGGTATCAAATCTTGTATCTAAATTACTTAATCTTTCCATACCTTCAAGCAATTGTCTAAAAATATAAATCCAGCAGTTGCAGAACTATATTAGTGAAGTGAGTTTCTTTATTATAAGTCACCTACACCATTGTTATCAGTGTCTAACAAAAAAAAGAAAAAAAAGTCTCCATATCACAGGCCTCTGCACAATTGTAGGTACTTAATATATTTTTATTATTTATTCAAACAATTTGAACAATCTATATGATAGCTACAGAGGCATGATTATGATATAGTGAAATAGATAGCACATTGCATAAAACGCTTGACCTAAAGTTAAGAATACCTACTTCCTAACTCTGTGACCCTGAGAAAATTACATGGTTTAATTATCTATGACCCACAGTTAATAAAAACACCTTTTGAAGTTGTGAAGAAAAAGAAAAACAGGTGAAATTTCTGAACCTTTTTGCAAGCATTACAATGCTATGTAAATGCTAGCTATTGTTACATGTGAAAAAATGTTCTGAATTTTAGAATCAAAAGATCTGACTTTTATTAGTTATATAAATGCTATATAAATGTGCATTAATAATGTGGTTGTGGGAATGTCATTGAGGTTACAGAGGCTAAAATGACATCTAGGTATTTTTCATATGTTAGGAAAATTAACTATTAGAACTACTACAAATTGTGTATTAAAATATGCAGTGGATTAGTATGGTGGATCATAATTCCAAAAGGTAGATTTATAACTAATTCAATGATCAAAACAATGGAACAGTCATAAATGTTGATATATATGGGATAGGTTTGAGGTTCTAATGAAGTGTATTGTAGGCCTATTCTTGAACTTGTGCTGTTTAACATTTCTTCAGTGACTAGGTTAAAGTTTTAGGTAGTATGTTTACTAATTCACCTTATCAACACAGCTAGGAGGGATATCTACCATTAGATTACAGACTTGACTCTTTTCAACAATGAAGTGATTCAGGCCAATTCAATAGACTTCTGAGGGAGAGAGCCATTTGCATCCAGAAAGAATTGTGGGGACTGAATGTGGATTACAACACAATATTTTTACATTTTTGATGTTGTTTGCTTGCTTTTTCTTCTTTCTCAATTTTTTTTCTTTTTTTGTCCTGATTTCTTTGTGCAGCATGATAAATATGGAAATATATATAAAAGAATTACATATGTTTAACCTACATTGAATTACTTGCTGTCTAAGTGAGGGAAATGAGGTGAAGAGAAGGAGAAAAATTTAAAACGTAAGGTTTGCTAGAGTTGATGTTAAAAACTCTCTTTGCATACATTTTGAAAAAAAAGCTATTATCAATTTTTTAAATATAGATTAAAAAAATCTCAGAGCACGTTAAAACAAAGGACCCAATAACTAATGATTTGGGGGTAAGATGTTCTTTATCACTGTGAAAATCAGAGATATGATAGTTCACAAATGGCTATTTGGGTACAAAAATATATGAATATTTATAACCATTAAAATCACTCAACCAATATTTGATTAATGTTTTCATTATTTTACCTTTTGTCACGTTTGAGTCTTTGAATGAACACTACTTTCAGCAATGAAAAGAAATTAAGAGAAATACATCATTATCTCATCCTTTACACTGATTTGAAGATTCTCAATCTTTTTGTTTGACAATGCTTTTTTCTTGCAAAATAAACAAAATAAGACAATAAAGCTTCTCACAAAGAACATTTCTCTAGGCATTCCTCATCTCTTAGAATCCTCAGCTTCCTAAAAACTTAGTTCATGTACAGATTGCTATGGGTGGTCTTCTTTGAGTCCACTAGTTCTTCCTCCTCATACTGTCTTAGAGAAGCTTGTCTATTTTTTTTTTTACTCTATATGGTAAGCTCTTTGAGGGAAAGACAATCCTGTATCTCCAGGGCTTTAGTAGTATTTAAAGACGTGGAGGAAGCCAGGAGAATATGGGCAAAGGGATGAGAAAGAAAAGAATTCTCAGCATAACTGAGATAGGTGGTAAAAATGTATAGTGTTGAGAAATAGTGTCCTAGGAACAAGAAGAATACTAGTGTCACTGGATCACAGAATATGTGGAAGGGAGTAGTGTTTAGGAGGAATGGAAAGGTAAGAAGGAGCTAGGTCATAAAATTCTGTAAAAACCAGATAGAGATTTCTATATTTAATTCTGTAGTCACAGAAGATTTTGTTTGTTTGTTTGTTTTTTTAAGCTTTTTATTTGCAAAACATATGCATGGTAATTTTTCAACATTGACCCTTGCAAAGCCTTTTGTTCCAAATTTTGCTGTCCTTTCCCCCCCCTCCCCTAGATGGCAGTTAGTCTAAAACATGTTAATTATGTTAAAATATATGAAAAATCAAATATATGTACATATTTATACCATTATCTTGCTGTATGAGAAAAATAGGATCTACAAAAAAAAAGTGAGAAGAAATACAAATTGCAAGAAAACATCAATAGAAAGTATGAAAATGCTATGTTGTGGTCTGCACTCAGATCCCACAGGTCTCTCCCTGGGTATATATGGCTTTCTTCATCACTGAACAATTGGAACTGGTTTGAAACATTTCATTGTTGAAGAGAGCCATGTCCTTCCGAATTGATCCTCATATAGTCTTGTGGTTGCCATGTATAATGACCTCCTGGTCATTTCACTCAGCATCAGTTCAAGCAAATCTCTCCAGGCCTCTCTGAAATCATCTTGCTGGTCATTTCTCACAGAACAATAATATTTCATAACATTCATATACCATAATTTATTCAGCCACTCTCTAATTGATGGGCATCCATTCAGTTTCCAGTTTCCAAGCACTACAAAAAGGGCTGCCACAGACATTCTTGCACATGTAGTCACAGAAGTTTATTGAATAACAGAGTGACATGGTCAGAATTGTCCTTTAAAAAGACCAGTTTGGCAGCTGAATGATGAGCTGGTCTGAGGAGAGGCTTAAGGCAGGGAGACCAATTACCAGGAGATTGTAATAGTTCATTGGTGAGGTGGTGATTGCCCAAAGTTGGATAATAGTAGTATCAGAGAGAAACAGTAATAAGCAAGGAATCTTAAGAAGATATCTCCATGGTGGCCATCTGCCATAGAATCTTAAATAATTGCTTCATGTCATGTGAAACATCTTGATTAAGAGGAAGTTTCAAGGCTTTGTTCTCCTGAATTGAATGCTTTAAATGGACACAGCAGGATCATATATTTTCTACACCTATCAGTCAGTTTAGTGCACAGTCTTTCTTGTACCTGCCTCATGTTTTCTTCAAAGTACTTCCAATGTGTTCATAAATCCTATCAAACTTTTATATGCATAAGTAGTCATATTTGACAGGAGTTTTGGTTTTTTTTTGTCAGATTCAATATAAAGGAAATATTTTAGCTAAGAGAAGAAAGACACTTGTTTAAAATATCTGAAGTTCTTTCATATAGCATAGAAAGCCTGAGTTGGAATCCTATCTCAGACGCTATCTCTGTGCTCCTGGGCAAGTTATTTAATTTCTTTCAATCTCTCTGTCTTCTCATCTCTAAAAGGCATGTAAAAAGCAACGCCTGTGTTAATTATGAGGAACAATATGAAAACTTATAATGTTATTTTTGTATACCTTAAAGCATTATGTAAATATTAGTTATTTTATTTTTTGGAACAAGAATAAACTTATTCTTTTTCATCTTGGATAAAAGAACTAGGAGATATTGATGAAAGTTGCAAAAAAAACGAATTTAAACTTGGGATTGATCAAGAATATCTTTTGTTGGTTATCCCAAAGTATAATATGCTTCTTGGGAGACAGAGGTCTTTCCATTGCTAAAGAGTTACAATACTGACTATTTACGTGAAAGGTGTGTGATAGAGAATATCCCATGGTTCATTTTAAGTAAGGAGTGGACTAGATGATGCTTGCTGAGATCCATTTCAACTTAAAAATGTTCTGATTCATAATACTGGTTTGGTAAGGAACGTTAGGTTAATGAGAATTTAGAGCCCAAATTTGGAAACTATTGATGAAAACAAACTTTTCACGAACTTTTAAGAAATTTTGGGAGCCATGATTTATTGCTATTGTAAACCTGCCTTATGTGACAATGATAGCTGAGAAAAAATACAGGAAGTCGTGCATCTGGTAAATAACTGGTATTTGTTCACAGAGAATTCTGAAAAGATGAGAAAAGAGCAGAGGCATATGAAGTTCACTGAAGCATATGTGTCCTCCATCTTGAGGACTTGTAGCTGAAACTTTCCATATGTGTGTATCCCCATTATAATGCATGCTACTTGAGCAGAAACAGAACATTATACACAGTAACAGCAATATTGTAATGGTGATCAACTGTGAATGGCTTAGTGACTTTCATCAAAACAATCTAAGACAATTTGCAAAGATTCCAAAGAGATCCTTCTCTTCAGAGAGAACTAATGAATTCTGAATGCAGATGGAAGCATACTTTCCCGCCACTTTCTCAATTTGTTTTATTTTGTTTTGTTTTTGCCCATCATAGCTAATATGGAAATATGCATTGCACAACTTTACATCTATATTGGGTATCATATTGCTTGCCTTCTCAGTGCTTTGAGAAAGGGCTAGAGAGAGAAAATATTTAGGAATCAAAAAAAAATTTTTAAATGGATATCATAAATGAATGAATGAACAAGCAATCCAACCAACCAAAAAAAAATAAAGTGAGCTCCTTGAAAACAGAATGTGTCTTACTTTTCTATTTGAAATTCCAGTACACACTACAACAACTTGGCACATTGCAAATATTTAATAAATTCTTTTTTCATTCATTTATTTATTTCAGAGAAAAATGTGGAGGAACATATTTCCTCTTCAGGATCTTATTTAGATTGACTTTGAGTGTTGAGCCACCTCCACTTTCTTGCCATTAGGACTGGAAATTGAGTTTTTAAAAAGAGCCCAGGAAGAACCCTGAAGCTCTGAACATCTTTACATACCATTCTGTCATCAACTCCAGGTGCATTATATGTTTCTGTGTAGCCACTATTCAACTTTGAATTTTTCTATGTATTGGGCATTTTAAAAGCAAGGTGATATGTGTAATATTGACCTTAAAAACCATCTACTTAGATATGAAAGATAAGATGTGAGCTTTCTAGGATGAATCTCTTGCTTTTACCAATATAAGGTCATGGTCAATACTTATTTAGGATATGTGATCCTTGATAGCTTGACTTACAGGTTATCTCACTTTGGTCACCATAGTAAACCTTCCTACAGCCTCAGCTCCGCCTAACCCATACCACACTGAGTGCTACCTACCAGTTCCTTTTCGCTTTAGAAGGCTCCCTCGCAGTCCTTTTTATCCTTACTTCTTTCTTGGTTTATTACCAATTGTATATTTATTTTTAACCCCACAAAACCCCAACTAGACTGTGATTACTGGCTCTACTTTAACTTTGTCTCCCCTTATTTTGTTGGAATTGCCTTGGCAGACTCAGTACCTGAGACCACTTCTCAATCTACCTATTCTTGAGAACAACCAAAAACCACCCTTGGGAATCTCCAAGGGTGTCTTGTGACTGCCTCCAGGAGTCTTTCTGATCCACTCTTCCAGTCCGTAATCATAGTTCCTTAATTAATATTTCATCATCGTCAAAGGGCGCTGCAGTTCAGTATCACTCCTGAAGTGTATATACTCTCACACCTTTTCAGTATCCTGATAATGGTGCTCCCTGGGCTGTCTATTCTTCCAGACTGAGATGGGTGGAGTCATTTCAGGTCTCACCTTTCCCTGTTACAGTCTCTCTGACAATGTCCTGCAGTGTCTCTCCTTCCCCTCCTAGTAGGGTTAGGAGTGGCTACCACAACATTGGGTGCTCCCTCTCCAAGCAGATGCTGAAGTAAGTGCACAGATGGCTGCAGATCTCACTCACATTGAATTATACATTTCCAATTCCTTGCTCCAGAACTGCAGAGGACCTGACATGCTATTCTTGCAATGGGGAGGCCCTAAACAAAGAATGCTGTTAACAACTCTGGGGTTATCAGGGAGAGTCTGGTCCTTACCATAGGTCCTTGGACCTTTTCTAATCTTGTTTGACTTATCCTCTCCCAGGTGGAGTCAGTCAAAATCATGGTGCTGAGAATCTGCAAGATGATTCAAGGATTTGAATACTCACAAGAGAAAGTGGGGATATATTGAGCCACCCCCTTCCTTGCTATTAGGACTGGAAATTGAGTTTTTAAAAACAGCCCAGGAAAAATCTTGGAGGTCTGACCACTTTACATGCCATTCTGTCATAAACTCCAGGTGCATTATCTCCATCCTTGCTAGAATAATTCCCCCTCCTTTTGACATTGTTCCTCACCTCACTGTCTATGGCCCTTCTTATCTTGACCTCTATTCTGTCAGGACTGTTATGATCCTTTCCTGGAATTATGGCTTGTCCATCTCCCAGTGTCCTTTGCCCCCTTTTCTGCCTTTGTTTTCTCTATAAAATTGTATATTTAGGTTATGTATTCTGTTTGCAAATCCTAGTTAGCTAAAACCCTATATAAATTCCCTGCCTTGGTTTATCTGAACCGAATGCTTTGGACCAGAGTCCCATACCGTCAGCTAGCTTAAACTCCACATTAAAGATTACAAACCAATCTCTGCTTGCCTCAGTTTCTCTGGCATCACATAATAACTAATGATGGGGGAGATGCCTCTGGTAAAATGTATATCTAGTTATAGACTGTCTATATTGGGTTAGAAAATCCCTCTCTAATCCTTCAGTATATCCCCTCTCCAAATGCTTACCTATCCCATGGAGTGGGGGTAATAATGAACTTACCTCTGTTATTTCAAGCAAGAAGCTTTTCTTGCTTCCTGATGGTCAGATGAATTCCTATAATTTCATTGCACGGATCAGCTCCTGTCTTGCACTGAGTTTTCTGTTAGTTTTCTACATCACTCCCCTGCTTTTTATAATCTCCCTTGATGCATGAAACTGTTTTTAAAGCTCTAGCTTTGGCTATGTGATTATTTGGGAGAATGCTGGAGGTGGGATTATGTAGAGTTTGTCTAGAATGATCATATTAAATATAATGAGGAGAGTTTTCTTCTTCATTATAACAAGACTTAGGTGATTCCCTTTAGCAGGTAGAGAGGTCTGGTGACAGGAGTAGAGACACAACACATGGCCATGCATGCCCTCCAGTCCTCCTGGCTTGTCTTTCCTTCTCATTACTGAACTAATAATATTGGTCTCATGTTGCATCTAAGAGTGAATTTGGGTTTTAATATAATACTTTCTCTGGTATTCACTTATCCTGCTTATAAATTTGCTCTGACTTAAAGCAGGATGTGTGCTGATGCTTAAATTCATTGTTTTTCCTGGCAACTTTAGCCCAATGGCTGATTCCTGGACAAAACAATGAATGAATCTATTATGTTCATTCCAGAAAAAACAAACAAACAAACAAAAGCCCGACCATTCCACACCTCCAGCATTCCCCATATGCCTGCATAGTCAGGACTAGATCTCTAAAAATAATTTTTTATGTATCAAGCATGGTGAGTGGGAATGAAAAGAATAATCAATTTGGGGGAGGGGAAGGATAAGAGTTGATTAGCACTATGAAAGGACTAACTATATGATATAGGAAACTGTTTTGCTAAAAATACCAAAGAAGGCATTTTATCAGTACATCCCTTCAGTGTACATTGAGGTATGAGCAATAAGGGCCATGGAAGGGGGGAATAGAATCTGGGAGGGATTTTTTTTCAGTTAACTAGATGTATTCCATTCATCTATACAATATAATCAATTCCTATAGTGGACATCAATTCCTATAGTCCCGCTGAATGTAGATGCTGAGAAGAAAATGCCCTTTCTATGTTCTTCTTCCTCAAGATGGAGAACATATCTTCTATCAAACTCTGCACATTTCTCCCCTTGTGGAATTGATTTTTTCTAATGAACTTGATTTTCTCAAGCTGTCCAACTATCCACAGGAGACTAGACTGACTTGGGAATCCGAATCAGCCAAATACGAGACAAATTGAGCATTCTGTAAGCTGGGTATATTAGAAATTTCTTGTTTCTTGAATCCAGAACTCCTCCTGCTATGCTACAGAATCTATTCAGCCTGGCTCAGGTTGACCCCTTTCCTCCCCTCCCTCCTCCCATGATCAAAACTGATATGGCCACTAATAAGTGTCAAGCTTGAACCAGCCCAGGGATAAACTGATTAAAACATCTATGCAATTATCCCTACACCAGACCTGTAATTTTAGTCTTGATAACTTGATCAGACCACTCTGCCCTTCTGCCTTTCCCACATATACCATGTGATTTTTATCTTTATAATACTGCTGCTTAGGCCCACTTGAGTTCAGTTCTAACTGTGCTCCCTTCTATACATCTCTCTTTGCCTTCTTAGAAGGAATAAACCCAAGTGATGATGTGGGTGACGTAGGCAGCAGATGATGGCAGGAACCAAAAGTTGGGCTCTCTCATGTGAAGTATTCATGTTGCCATTCTGTTTGAAAAAAAAAGTAAATTTATTTAGGAAAGATGTTACAACAAAAAGAAGGGATACAAAAGACATCAGGAATGGTAAATATTAAATAGATTTGGGAGAACATATGAATGACAAGTTCCTCAGTAGAACTCACCATTACCCAATGGAAAGGAAACATGCCATTAGGTTGGAGCTTCTTAGGTGGCAATCTAAATCCTGAAAGGGACTTAGCACCTTAAAAGCATGAGTTAGAGGTAAGAAGTGGGGTTAGAAGCATAACAGAGTTAGGTAGCTACCTCATGTCCTGGGAAAGAAAAAAGACAAAGTCCAAGAGGCAGAGTTCCTTGGCAGACTGACACAAAGGAAGGCAGTAACTATGGGATGAATGAACCCATAAATAGATTTTATAGAGAAAATTTAGCCTCAGGCTGGAGATTTCTATAGAGGATGGTCTCAAAGTTTGACATGATTTCTATTTCTGACTGGATGTCTTCTCCAGAGGATGGGACCATGGAGTGATACTGCTCTCTTATCAGTGCCTTCTTGCCTGCTTGACTCAGGGTTTACTTTGTCTCTGTCCGACACCCCATTTAGTACCCCCATCACAGGGATACAACCTAACTATCTTTCGTAGATTGAACTCTGGAAAAAGTTGACACCCTCCACTTAGTTCTTCCCAGAATTCTCTGCCCACTAATTCCTGACACGTACCACAAGCACAGCCTTCAAAGACCTTCCCAACTATTTTTGTTGAGCATCTTGGAATGTCTACACTTCAGAGGGTGGGCTAAACTATGTAATGGCAATTTATAATTTTGTTCATTAAATTAGAGAGAATGTGCATTTTGGACTTGGGCTTGGACTGGACTTGGAATCAGGAAGACGTACCTTCAAATTCTTTCTCAAACACTAACTATGTTAACTGCTCTGAGTATTAGTTTTGTGAGCAATGGATGTTTTGTGATAATATTTTTTGGTTTCCACAGTTATACAAATTAAATTGGAGAAATGAAAGAAATTAGAAAACTAAGACCCCAGGAACTTCAGTAAGTGATCAGAGTAGAGATTATCTCAGTCAAAAGAATTTAAGAATGCAAGCTTCTTGGGGAAGGAGTGTTGATAGTCTGAGATTTAATAGGAACCTTTTATGTTCTTTGAACTGTTAAAATATCCTTGGTGCATTAAGGATGGGGAAAGGGTGAGACTATCAAAACTCTCCACCAGTTGAGCAAACATCCTTGTTTCATGGTCTTTTTTTCTGAGGGAGGTAGGAGGATTCCACTTTAGGGTCTATATAAAACTGTTGAGAACTGTTCATGCTTGCACACCTTGCTGACCCCATTTTGGTAGACACTGGGAATGTCCTTTTTCATGAGAAAGCAAAAAATTCCTTTTGCTTTTCCTAAGACATTTCTCTGATTGATTAATTGGATGGGGAGTGGGCAGTGATACTTAGCATAAAGTTTTTTTCATCAGTAAAATTAAAGGGCTGTGGATTAGATAATTTCTAAGATCCTTTCCAACTCTAAAATCTATGTTCTCTTTTTAAGGATCTTAGATTGTTTAACATGACTTGGCTAATAATCTCGTCGTTATTTTTGTGTGGCCACAAAGTGAATAAGTGTGGAAGCTAAGGTTGGAACCAATGTCTTATGATTAGAAATAATAAACTCTGTCTAGTATTGCCCACCACGTCATTAATAGAGGCTGTTGGGAGCTCTTGTACCCTACATCTTTAATGTAGCATTAAACACTGAGTTCTTATATCCAAAGGCCTCAGAACAACAAGCAAACAATCTGACTATATTTTAAAGTTTGTCATTTGGAAGTAATAAGTATTTTCAATCCTGTATGTGTCAAGAACTTAGATAGGAATGAAATTCAGATCTTTCTGTTGTGTTGTTGTTATTAAAATACTAGGTCACTTTTCTTCTTTGTTATTCATCACACCGTTATGTAGATTGTTCTTATTTGTAAAAACATCAAAGAAAAATAGGGTTTGTATTTAATGAAATCTTTAAATATGCAGGCATGGAAATATCGCAGTTTTTCTTGTAATTGCTCAAGCTTCTACAATAGTTAACAAGTACCATAATTATTATAAATTATCATTTCATATGGAAAATCAAAGTTTTCAATTTAAACTAAGGGGGAAACTGCTCAATTTGCTCACAGAGTGTTTGCTTTCTTTCTTCCACCCCAGTAACTTTGATGCACAGAAAACTACAATGTGTGAACAATACCTTGAGAGTTTCATTTTGCTGTTACCTTAATGATGGTTTTAGAGTAAAACTCAAATCTGGTTTCTCAGAGACAGGAAAATTACAAGATAAGAAATCCAGTTCTACTTTTTTTTTTTAAATAGACCAATGCTTTTAGGTATGTGTGGAATTTCAGGTGAGGAAATTCCCTTTCCTAATGCAGGCTAGTATTTGTTCTGTCACTTATAGTGTTACAGAGTTAACTTTGACTCTAAAACATTTAATGCCTTTTCCAGGGTCACACAACTAGTCTAAAGTACAGTCAGAAGTAGGATTTGCAACCAGATTGATCTCATGCTTGACTTCTAACCATTATACTGAACTCTCTTGTTTTTTTTTTTTTAAATTAAACCAGAAAAACCCCAGCTTCCGTAACTTAATATTTCTCTGACAAATAAACATGCCTATAACATCTTACTCCTCCAGCTATATCTTGTATCATTATGATTTAAAGGGATATTTTTTTATAAATTCAATATTTTTCCAAATTTAAGATTTGTGTCTCATTATTGTAAACAGGTGAGCCTTGAAGTCTATGCTAAGAAATCACAAACTGGAAAGGATTGAAGCATGGATCTATTAAAGGACTGTCTACTGCTGCTGTCCTGGCTCTGCTTCTCATCCTCTAAATTTTCTCACTGTGTATCAATTGTTTTCTCACTGTGGAAGATCCTTGCCTTCCTTTTGGCCAATTGTTCCAATGGTGGCGAGTTCTTTCCTTAATGTCCATGATGAGGAATTTCCACAGTGGCCATCATTTGCTCCTCTTCTGTCTGCTCTCCTGGCTCTCTGAATTTCAATATGTCAACGTGAAATAAATAACATTTCCTCAGTAGCAAAAAAAAAGATCTTAAATGGAGGCAAGGGGATTGAAATCTTAGGTCTCTTTCCATTCAGTATCAAAATATTGATGTGGTTTGAAAGGCAGAGGATTGCAGGGTTAAATATCTTTCAATAGGAAGGAAGTCCCTTGGAAAACACAGTTTGCAAAAGGTGTTATATAAGTTGTTTTGCATGATGAAAGAAAGCAAGAATTTGAGGAGAATCTCCTCCATTTTCTTCCTTCCTTTCCCTTTCCCATTCCCTTCCTTCCTTCCCTCCTTCCCTCCTTCCTTCCTTCTTTCTCTCCTTCCTTCCCTCCTTCCTTCCCTCCTCTCTCCCTCCCTCCCACTCTCCCTCTTTCTTTTCTTTCTCCCTCCTTCTCTCTCTCCTTTCCTTCCTTCCTTCCTTCCTTCCTTCCTTCCTTCCTTCCTTCCTTCTCCTTTAAATTTATTTCAGTTGCCATGGCTCTGGGATCAGGAAAATTCAGTTCATAATCAGCTAAATTCAATAACCATTGGAATCACTCTAATCCACTTTTGACTTTTATGTCTTTATGTACTTCTTTATAAGCTTCTCAGGGGACATACTATTTGCTTGTTCCCCTCCCTCCAGGGATTTGCATAGTATATGACACATAGTAAATGATTAATAAATATGGCTGTGTGATAACAATACTAACTCATTAAAAAGAAAATCACCTCCAGATAGTTGGACAATAAGTCACAAAATCTAGCAATGGAAACCTGTGAATCATTTTAAACGTAAAATATACTTTTGTTTGGGAAAAATCAATCTTTTGCTTAAATATTTCTTTTTTTTCTTCCATGTTTTCATGAAATTTTAACTTTAAATTTATAATGGTTTAACTAGCATCGTTTTGCTAGCTATTAAAACATTCTATGAAACTACCAATTCAGTCATAACATTTTACTTATTCTCAGAAAATTTGCCAAATACTTTGAATATATTTATACAGTTTGATCCTCACAACAACTTTATGAAATTCATATCATTCTGTTTTACATGTGAGAAAAGTAAAACACTAGTAATGTTTTTGAGTAATAATTAATGATTTACTCCAAAAATATACAGTTATTAAGTATTTGGTATGGAATTTGAACAGAGAACTCTGAATCCAGGATTCTACTCAATTCTAAGGATACAAGTTTTTTTGTTTGTTTATTTTTTTCTAATTATAGATCCAGTGAACTAAAAGTACTAGAAAGAATGCTAATAAAAATGATCAAAAATAAACATAAGATGCCCTTCACAAAATTCATTGCTTCCTTCAAATGAGTTAATACATGTAAAATGCTTTGCAAATTTTAAAGCAACACATATTTTAATTATTATTTCCAAGTAGTTTTTTTTTAAATTTATTTAGTATTTTATTTTCTCCAGTTACATGAAAAGAAAATGTTTGAAGTATATTTTTTTTATTATTATTAAAGCTTTTTATTTGTGTAACATACGTATGGGTAGTTCCCCAGCATTGACCTATACAAAGCTTTCCATTACAAATTTTACCCCCAGTCCGCTCCCCTCCTCTAGAAGGCAGGAAGTCCACGACATGTTAATAATGTTGAAATATTTTACAAGTTATGCAAGAAAAATCCTATCTACAAGAAAAAAAAAGAAAATCAGAGAAAGGAAACACAAGGAAAGCAAACCTCAATGGAGAGCATGAAAATGTTATGTTGTGGTGCATATTTCATATCCCTCTCTCTGGGTGTATATGACTCTCTTCACTGAACAATTGGAACTGGTTTGAGACAATTCTTTATTGCAGAGAGCCACGTCCATCAGAATTGATCATCATGTAATGTTGTGTTGCTATGTATAATGATCTCCTGGTTCTGCTTGTTTCACTCAGCATCAGCTCATGCAAGTTGCTCCAGGCCTCTCTGAAATCATACTGGTGGTCGTTCCTTACAGATCAATAATATTCCATAACATTCATATACAATTATTTATTCAGCTACTCTCCAATTGATGGGCATCCCTTCAGTTACGAGTTTCTAGCCACTACAAAAAGGGCTGCCACAAACATTCTTGCACAGGTGGATCCCTTTCCCTCCTCTAAGATCTCTTTGGGATATAGGCCCAGTAGAAACACTGCTAGGTCAAAGGGTATGCAAAGTTTGATAACTTTTTGAGCATAGCTCCAAATTGCTCTCCAGAATGGTTGGATCTGTTCACAGTTCCACCAACAATGTATTAGTGACCCAGTTTTCCCAC
>JAJPUD010022723.1:0-17414 GCA_023553655.1 Myrmecobius fasciatus | reverse complement strand
CCCCACCCCTCCCCTAGATGGCATGAAATCCACTACATGTTAATTATGTTAAACTACTTGACAAATCGAATATATGTATACATATTTTTACAGTTATCTTGCTGTGCAAGAAAAGTCAGATCTACAAGAAAAAAAATCTGAGAAGGAAAACACAATGCAAGCAAACATCAATAGAGAGCATGAAAATGTTATGTTGTGGTTCACATTTCACATCCCTCTCTCTGGGCATATATGGTTTTCTTCACTGTACAATTGGAACTGGTTTGAGACAATTCTTTGTTGCAGAGAGCCATGTCCATCAGAATTGACCATCATGTAATACTGTTGTTGCCGTGTATGATGATCTTCTGGTTCTGCTCATTTCACTCAGCATCAGTTCATGCAAGTCTCTCCAGGCCTCTCTGAAATCGTCCTGCTGGTCATTTCTTACAGAACAATAATATTCCATAACATTCATATACCATAATTTGTTCAGTCATTCTCCAATTGATGGGCATCTCAGTTTCCAGTTTCTTGCCACTACAAAAAGGGCTGCCACAAACATTCTTGCACATGTGGGTCCCTTTCCTTCCTTTAAGATCTCGTTGGGATATAAGCCCAATAGAAACACTGCTGGGTCAAAGGGTATGCACAGTTTGATAACTTTTTGAGCATAGGTCCAAATTGCTCTCCAGAATGGTTGGATCCGTTCACAGCTCCACCAACAATGTATTAGAGTCCCAGCTTTCCCACATCCCCTCCAGCATTCTTCTTTTCCTGTCACTTTAGCTAATCTGACAGGTGTGTAGTGGTACCTCAGAGATGTCTTAATTTGCATTTCTCTGATCAATAGTGATTTGGAGCACCTTTTCATATGACTAGAAATAGTTTTAATTTCATCATCTGAAAATTGTCTGTTCATATCCTTTGACCACTTATCTATTGAAGGGTGGCTTGAATTCTTATAAATGTGACAATTCTCTATATATTTTAGAAATGAGGCCTTTATCAGAACCCTTAAATGTAAAGATGATTTCTCAATTTATTGCTTCCCTCCTAATCTTGTCAAAAGAGATTTAAAAAAAAAAACAGGGGAAGGACCTATAAGTTAGCAAAAACATTTATAGCACCTCTTCTCAGAGCAAATAATCTGAAATTCCCAATTGGGGAATGGGTGAATAAATTGTGGTATATGATTATGATGGAATACTATTGTACTATAAAAAATGATGATGTTTTCAGAAAAACCTGGAAATACTTCCATGAGCTCTTTCAAAGTGAAACATATTATGTACAAAATTAACAGCAATATTGTTAAGATGATCAGCTGTGAATGATTTTGCTGTTCTCAGAAATACAGTGATCCAAGACAATTCTGAAGGATTCATAATGAAGAATGCCATCCATACTCAAAGAACTGACTGTGTCTAAATATAGATTGAAGTATACTTGAAAAAACCTTCACATGTGCCTTATCAGTGGGGGAGAGAAGAGGGAAGGAGAGAATCTGGTTTTAAAAAACAAATGGTAATATTGTTTTACATGTATATAGGGAAAGATAAAATAATAATGAACTGGATCAGGTTGGGCACATCAATTCTCTGTTACATTAACAATTACAAATCTTTATTCCTGTTTGGCAAATAATCCCTTAATTGACATCAATCACATAAGGGCAACATTCACTTAAAGGCAATATAGTATAGTGAATAGAGTGCTGGTCTTACACAAAAGGCTTGGGTTCAAATCTTAAACATTAAAAGCTATGTGATAACCTTAGACGACTTCTTTGAGCCAGCTGCTATTTAGAAGGAAAAATAAGAATAGCTCTTATATTAGAGGTTTATTTTAAGAATCAAGTTAAATAAATAATTTTGCAAATCTCAAAAGTACTACAAAATTGTCACCAGTTAGCACTGTAATCATCATTTAAGGGACAGTAACTAAATGGACTTATTTTGCAAGTCCTTTAGTATGCATTGTTTTGTAGTATCTTGCCGGATGTTAATTAATTTCTACCAGTAGATGTCCAAGCCTTCTCTCATTGACTTCCAAGACATTTGGTGCTATTTTGTTCCACCTTTGCAGCTGGTGGGTATTATTATTAAAGAGGAGTTTGTGGCTAGCAATTTCCCATTACTGTTGTGAGTGATTAAATGACAAGACAATTTAAAAAATAGTTCCTTTTAGGAAAAAATTGGGGACATGTATATATGTTTCTTACTGTGTTGGGGATGCATTTATCTTGTTTGGAAACAAGAAATATTCAGGGTTCCTTCTTGGCTGCTCTATAGACATGCCTTGTCATGGTTGACACTTTTTTTTAACTTCCTAAAAAAATTTTTAAAGCTTTTTATTTTCAAAACATATGCAAAGATAGTTTTTAACATTCACCTTTGCAAAACCTTGTGTTCCAAATTTTTTTCCTTCCCTTCCTCCCAATCCCTCCCCTAGACAGCAAGTAATCCAATATATGTTAAGCATGTGCAATTCTTCTATACATATTTCCACAACTATTTTGCTGCACAAGTAAAATCAGATCAAAAAGGAAAAAAAAAATGAAAAAGAAAACAAAATGCAAGTAAACAACAAAAAAAGTGAAAATACTATGTTGGGACCCACACTCAGTTCCCACAGGCTTTTCTCAGGGTGCAGATGCCTCTCTCCATCAAAAAACCTTTGGATCTGGCCTGAATCACCTCATTGTTGGAAAGAGCCATGTCCATCAGAATTGATCATCATACAGTCTTGTTGCTGCTGTGTATAAGGATCTCCTGGTTCTGCTCATTTCACTCAGCATCAGTTCATGCAAGTCTCTCCAGGCCTCTCTGAAATCATCCTGCTGGTCGTTTCTTACAGAACAATAATATTCCATAACATTCATATACCATAATTTGTTCAGCCACTCTCCAATTGATGGACATCCATTCAGTTTCCAGTTTCTAGCCACTACAAAAAGGGCTGGCACAAACATTTTTGCACATGTAGGTCTTTTCCCTTTTGTATGACCTCTGGAATATAAGCCCAGTAGAGTCACTACTGGATCAAAGGGTATGCACATTTTGATAGCCCTTTGGGCATAGTTCCAAATTGTTCTTCAGAATGATTGGATCAGTGTCCCAGTTTTCCCATATCCCCTCCAACATTATTCACTATCTTTTCTTGTAATCTTAGCCAGTTTGAGAGGTGTGTAGTGGTACGTGGTTGACATTTTTAACACCTTACTAATGAGCATGAGAATCTGGAGATTTGCTAATGGCATCACTTCATTTCAGAAACTCCAGATCACCCAGTATTTACTCATTTCAGAAACATGTAAATAGCTACAAGGTTTGATAACAATTTTACCTATGCTATTCTTGTCCATTTGCAGCAGCAGTGAGCATGGGGATGAAGGGATAGATAAAACCATTTGAGGGGGCAGAATGTTGATTGCTTTGTTCTTTGTAAATAATATTAAACTGAGAAATTATTTCATGATTACTTACTTCTGTTTAACAACTTTATTTCTTTTTAATAGCAGAAGGTGAAAATTCAGAAAATCTGAAGGTCGAGGGATATTTTGGAACTGTCAGTGTACGGATATTAGTTCATCAGTGGCCCCTGGCATCTAGTTCCAATATGCAAATGATTGCCATCCAAGAAGAAGTAGTAGAGATTGATGGGAAGCAAGTAAGAGAACATACTTATTTCAAATTTTGCAATTGCATTACAAATTGTAAACAACTGTGCTATGAGTTTTGTAGATTTTAGATTGTGTTTTCTTCTATTACCTTTCTAACTTAGTTTGGAAAAAAAAAGTATTTAAGAGTTGATGTTCATAAAGAAACCTTCTAAACTACAAATCTCCTAATTTTTTGAAGTTTTGTTTTATATTTTTTCATTGTTATACTTAGCATAAAAATGATCAATTATTCCCTCTATATTAAGTTATCAATACTCTTGGAGGAGGGAATTGAAGCAATTAGATTTGATCTTCATCTCTGCTACAGGTTGGACAAATTAAATGGAACTGAAAGTAGGGCCAGTAAAAGAGCATGCCAAAGCAAACATAAATATAAGATGACAAAATTTCTCCCAACATGGAAAAAAGTAATTATTCTAGTTTACTATAGTGGGTATTATGCTATACCCATAGAAAAAGATCAAATAGGAAAATGGAACTTAAGTTTATGTATGATCTAGTGCCATTATTTCATCTTTCATAGGCTCAACAAAAGGACGTGATTGAAATTGGCATTTTAGTTAAGAACCAGAGAATCCAGAGACATTCAAATTATACCATTCCTTTGGAGGAAAGCATACTGTATTCTATTCCTAGAGATAATGACATCTTATTTACACTTCCTAATCTCTCAAGAAAAGGTAACTATTTATTTATTTGTTCATTTATTTATTACTTATGTGAGCTAAGTACATGCCGAGTTAAGAAAAATACCTTCCTTGATGAATAGTTATTTAACACTTGAATATTAAAATGTTTTATGTATACTTCAGTCTTTTATAAATCACTTCTCTTATTGGTATAGATAATCTTTCTATTAATCAGTTAATATCTTTATAGATGATATGGATTACAAACTATTCATACTTTCTGCAGTGTAATTCTCCTCCTGTCTTTATCTTTCTATAAATTCTCTCTGAAGAAATCTATTCTGTATGCTGGAGGTTCTCCTTTTCTTTTAAGTTTTATTTTTTTAATAACAGTAATTTAGACCCTTCTCATCAAAATCCCTTCTCTGTCTACCTTACCTTTTAACAAAGAAAAAGTTAAGCAAAACTAACTGATGAAACAATCATAAACATTAGCATATCCAGTATTTATAATCTATAGGTTCTTCAGAGTCAAAAAAAAAAAAGGTAGGTTTAATTTGTTTTCTGTTTTTTAAAAAATAATTCTTGGATCTCACTGCAATATTTAGGATTCATTATCTTATTCTTGACTCTTAATAAAGTGACTAGCCCAGCAGCTTTTTTCAATAAAACATGTTCTCAATGATTTGTCATGCCATCACAAATTTGGTGGTAAATTGATATAATCTACCCACTGTGTATCTTTTCCATTATCCTTAAGGTTAATTAGATCATGTTTTTCATAGTAGTATTAAAAGAAAATGGACCTTCATATCTTTTAACAGTTTGAGACCATTGGAAGTACAGTGCACTTTCCTAAATGTGATCCAGCCTGAGCTTTGTCCTACATCTTTATAACATTACTAATTATAATTGTTGATGCATATTTTTAATCACAGTAATGTTATTAGGAAATATGCTTCTTTCAGAAAGCCCTTTGTGTTGTTTTGAATTTATATTCAAGGATTTATAGCAGTGTCTCTTTTGAGACATAAGCAGTGCAGGATAGAGGATGGAATGCTGACTGGTATCAGAGAGCCGGAGTTCAAATGCTCCCCCTGGTACTTATTACCTGTGAACCTGGGCAGTGCTTAACTTTCATGAGCGGCAGTTTCTTTTCTGTAAAACTGGGGGGCAAGGGAAAGGTTGACTAGATGACCTCCAAGGTCCCTTGCAACTTTTCAATCCTATGGCCTGTTTTAGTAGATCTCTTCTATCATAATTGTCTGTTCTTAAGTAGAACATTAAAAATGTTTGTTTTTAAAATTAATCTTTGAAAAACAGAAACCTTTTTGTTACTTCAATTAAATTTTTTTTCTTGTAGTTTTTTTAAATAGATAAACTTCACTTTCTATTCAGTAAAAGATAGTTAATCTAATTTTAATTTTTTTCCTTTAAAAAATGCTAGTTAAGGGGCAGCTAGGTGGCTCAGTGGGTAGAGCACCAGCCCTGAAGTCAGGAGGACTTGAGTTCAAATCTGACCTCAGACACTTAACACTTCTTAGCTGTGTGACCCTGGGCAAGTCACTTATCCCCAACTGCCTCAGCAAAAAAAAAAAAAAAAAATTGCTAGTTATAGAAAACATAATTAGGCTTTTTATTAATTCTGATTTTTTATTTCCATACATAATATGAATTTTATGACCTTAATTTTATTTGCTGACTTTAAAGTTAGTAGTAGAGAGTTCTATAAAGAAAGCTAGAAGCATTCAGTTAACTTCCCATCTTGCTACTTCTGTAGGTAGTTCTAGTCCATTGCAGACAACCAGTCAGTACCTTATCAGGAATGTGGAAACGACCATAAATGAAGAGACATTGCCTGGCAAATTACCAGAGACTCCACTTAGAGCAGAGCCTCCATCTTCATGTAAGGTAAATATCAGTATCTCTTATTGGTTTTAAAATTATAGGTCAACAAGAGAAAAGAGAATGGACAGCACACAAAAACTAATCAAAAGCTTAAGGGTTGGAGCCTTGCAAATCCCTTAAAGTGGAAATCATTGTGATTTATATGTGATTTTCTTTTATTTTCTAACTGGACCTGTGAGAACATGACCAATTATTGTTATATCAATATAATGAGCTCCTGGAGAAGACCAGGCAGCTAGGTGGTGCCATAGTGTACAAAATGCTGGGCCTCAGGAAGATTCCTCTTCCTGAATTCAAATTTGGCCTCAAGACACTTAAAAGCTGTTTGACCCTGGCCATGTCACTTAGCCTTGTTTGCCTTAGTTCCCCATCTGTAAAAATAATCTGGAGAAAGAAATGACCCCACAACTGTCATGGTACCAGTTTTTCAACTATTCCCTAATTGATGGGCACTCCCTTAAATTACAGTACTTTTCTTTTTAATTCTCTTCCACTAAGATCAGATTTGTTTTGCTTTCCTTCTTTGGTATTGTCCTTCTTAACCTTCCATCCCCCAATGGTTTCCCTGTTGTTTGATTATTTGTATACAAAAGTGTGTGTTCAACCTTACGATGTCCATTTCAGAAAAAAATGAGAATCATTGTATATTTTTACCATTTTTAACATATATTGGATTACTTGTCATCTAGGGGAGGGGGTGGGGAGAAGGGAGGTTAAATTGGAGCACAAAGTTTTTTCAAGGAGTAATGTTGAAAAATTATCCTTGCATCTGTTTTGAAAATAAAAAACTTCAGTTAAAAAAATAAGATTCATCTAATGTCTTCTCCCCTCTTCATGTCTATATATTCTTACACACTCCACTTATGAAAAACAGCAAGTTCCATTCCCTTCTTTCTCCTCTCGAGTATATTTATCATTTTGCTGTCTTAAAACCCATAGTACAGCTTCACTCCATTCCGATGACCTTTGGTGTTTTGTTTTGAGAATCTAAATTTTTTTAAAATTTAATTCCTTCAATAACCCTATGAAAAACATTTAGCTTCTGAATGGACAGTTTCTGCTTCTCCCCCATTAGAAGCCTCATAGAGGCTCTTCCTGTAGTTCACATATTTACCTTTATAGATAACTATCTTTTTGCTTGTGTTTGTATTTCAAATTCCTACTCAAATGCTTGAGAATATCTTATTAAAGTTACATTTTTTTGGGGGGGGGCTGTTACAAGATTTTATTACTAATTGTATTCCCCTGTATTTTTGGTTGCAAGCCCACATTTTTATCTTTCCTAAATAAATAATAAACCAAGATCTCCCCCGGTTTATAGAAGTTATTAGTTCTTGTGACTGTAAATCCTTGGTATTTGAAATACTTTTTCCTGGATGCTGGTAGCTATATTTTTTTTTTCTTGGATGTGGACATTCTGGATTTTAGCTTTATTTTTTTTACTTTAGACATTACTTTTTTGTGGTTCCTTTAAAAGAGGACTTTATCTTTGTCTTCCAAATTTAATATAGGTTTTTAAATTTTTCCCCTTTTACTTCATTTCTTCTAAGTAATTCATGTGTTCCTTGTGAAAAACCCATTTTTTCTTCTGAATATATATGTATGCAGTTATTCTGATTTTCTTCTTCCTTTGGGAGAGCCCTAAATTTGCACTAATTATTGGTACCCATGTGTTTGATTTATTCATTTTTTTGGCTTTCAGTTCTTGAATTGGGGTTGTCTGTTGGAGCCACATTCCACCCCTTTCTGCTCTTTTCATGAGCTCAGCTGCCAAGTTTGTTCTTTCCCTAAGTCTCCCGAGTTCTTTTGCTGACCATCATTACAACTGGTTAGCACTCTTTACTGCCTCTTTTGGCATCTCATGACAGTTTGAGAGACCACAAACCACCTAACTTGGACTATATGGATGTGGGCATTATTCTGGTTATTGTCTGCGGCAGCTTCTTACAGTTTTTTAAGGTCCTGTGGAGCTTTCTAACCATCCTAAGGCTTTCTCAGGAGAGCATTATTGCTTCCTCTGGACACAGAGCTTTGAAGACTATGTTTACTGTCCCTGGTTCTGTTGGAGTCCCAGCCTGATGTGACACTGGCTTTGCTGGATGATCACCCTTTCCCATCAATCACCTTTAGGATTTTGGCTGACTCTTTTTGCAGTTCTTAGATGAAGTCACTTTATTATACTTTCTGACTGGATTTTTTTTTTTTATCATTATTTGGTCTTCTGTGAACTTTAAGGTTTTGCTAGAGTTGGATAGTGTTTCTGTTGTTCAGGTGATCACTTTGCAAAAAGTCAGTCCAAATATGGTGAAAATTAATTCACTGAGGGGGGAAGAGTCAGGAAAGTTATGATCAAAATAGGAGAACCGGGAGAATATATGGTCATGATAGAAAAAGGAAGTAGGAGTGTCAAGGTGTGATCAACAGTACCAAATGTTGCAGGGAAAGGTGAAGGAGGATAATGACTGAGAAGATGAAAGTACATTTGGAAATAAGGTCATTAAGAGAGCTGTTTCAGTGATGAATTTCATAAGCCAAATTGCAAGGGAAAAGGGCTCATTAGAGAATTAGAAAGTAGAAAACTATCTGTAAATTTTTTTAAGTTTAGTAGAGAAGGAGCTTTGTAAGGGTTAATGTTGAAGAATTACCCATACATATATTTTGCAAATAAAAAGTATTAATAAAAAAAAAAGTTTAGTAGAGAAGGGAGATGAAATTTTAACCAGAAGTGGTAGAAGTCCCATGAGTAAAATACTCAAGAAAGATTAAGGAAAAAAGTTTTAGTTTTTAATCAACATATATATATATATTTACGGACATGTTTGTAGACAGTTTGTTAGAAAGCCGGGGAGAAAAAAATTGAAGGTCCTAGAAGAATCAGAATCTAGGATTACAAGTGGAAGAATCAATCTTTACAAAGAGAAGTACTTTTTTCTGGGAGATAGGCAAAGACAGAACTTTCGAGGTATTATTTCAAGGGAAACAGGGTAGGTGCAATGAATATGGGGAATTAGTAGATACCTAATAAGTTTTAGTAGTAACTGGGATGAGAAATTTGATTGGTGTGAGAATTTAGGAATATCAGAGACCAATTTCATAATAAATTTATACTGAGTAAAATCAATATGTTATGTGAACAGAAACATAAGGTGAAGAATCTGTCTTGATTTTGTTCTACTATCTTTCTTTAGTTGAACACTTTATACAGCTTAACTATTTTTTTTCCTTTTTAGATTATTTGCCAATTGATGGAGGATTTCAGAAAATATATGTGTAAATTTTGGATCAACATTTTCCCAGTACTTTTTATGTTTATGAACATCACAATGCTTGGAATTATAGGAGCAGCTATAGTAATAGCCATCTTAAAGGTGCTTTTTCCTAATTGTGAATCCAAGTAAGTAATTTATTTTTAAGTATTTCTCATTTTTAATGGAAACTACCACCCTCCACTTTGTCATTTAAGTACACAAATAAACTCACTAAATGCTCCCCACTGTACCTCCCCCCTCAATGGCAGCACTTTCCTCGAAACATAGGCTCTATTCCAATACTGTGGCTGACAGACAGTGCTGTTAATAGTGTGACCATCTATGTAAAGATCCACTTTCATTAGTCTTTCTTCAGTTATTTTAGTTCTTAGATGCTTATATTTTGTTGTAGTCCAAGAAGGAAATTATAATAGCCTACAATATTATTTTGATCTGCTTCATTCATTTATGTACTAATATACTATAATAATACTATAATACTAATATACTACCACTAATAATATGTGGTAGTAGTATATTCTAATAGGTACACAGGACTACTAGTAAACTATATACCTATTGATATTTAGTATATTAAAATGTTGTTAGCAAAGAGTATTTAAAACAAAATATCTTATTTTCAGTCTCTATGACCAGAAAGTAGGAATAGCATTCCTTTTTTCTAGATTAGGTAATCTTTCTTCTTAGCTTTTGAGTTGGAGGTGCCCACTTCCCTTGACCATTATCTAGCCAGTGATCTGGAAACTCCAGTGGTACTTACTTTTATTACAACCATTCCACATTCCCTCTCCCATTTCCTGAGAGTGCATTACTATTACTGGTCCCAGCTCCCTTCTTTTGTGAAACTATTATTTATTTTAGAATATGTTACTGTAGATCAAAAAGATAAACTGATGAAAAAATTTTGTCCTTATCTAGTAGGAAAATTTACTGTCTTCTATATTACAATAAGACATATTCTTTTGAATTTCAGGGGAATTCTTCACTTGGACAAAGTGGGCTACCATAGGTACTACCCTATTAATTTCTTAGAGACTACAGAGAAATCAAAGGACAATCTTGAAGAGAAGATATGTATTTAACACATCCTTATTCCATTTTTCCACTGTGGAATCTGCTACTTGGTTCATAATTTCCAATCATTTAATGAAAAAGTATAATTCAAATAAGAAATAAAAATACTTTGAAAACTAGTGCCACAACTTAGCTTGGCCTTCTAAGAGACATTGGAGAATGAGGATATAACATTTGAAATTGCCTAAATGGTAATGTCAGATATGACTTCCTAAAGAATCAGAGAGTGGCAAAAGTAGCCAAACTGAAATAAGATATGCAAAGCCTTGCAGTACATTATGTTTGTATGCCAAAAAAAGACTAAGACAGTAATTCCAGGTGCCTTATTAAGAAAATTACATCTACTTTTTAAAAAAATTGTAATGAGGTCTTACTTTAAGCACTTTATGAAAAGCTAAAGTTAAGAAAAGTCCCAGAATTAAACACTTTTAACTATTTAATTTGTATTTTGCACAATTATAATTTTTATAAAGAACCTTTATTATTACTTCATTATACCTGTACCAAATTCACTAGCAGGATCCAAATGGAATTGTCAAGTGATATTCTTGCTGCAAAATAAATCTCTTGGGGAGGGAAGGAGTGTATATATTATATACACTTACTGTATATATATATACACACACACACACACACACACACACGTATATATACACTTACTGGATTGTGAGAGGTCAAAACTTATGCTGGTAATTCGTTCCCTACAACATAAATCAGTGATAATATTACTAAATTTCAGTGAGAAAACAATACAAAGTTTTCAAAGAATCTAGTAGTGAACTACTTTGTTTTACTTTGCTATTTTGACTTTGCTTTTTATTGCAATTACTATTATGAATGGATTTAAATTCTAAATATATTTACTAACAATGGCATTCCATTGGAATATATGAAAAAGGAACAAGTCATTTTGAGTCATGAGAAAGTTTACTTAAGCTTTAAAGAGTAGTAAATAAAAAAGCAATATTTTAGTGAAATCTCCAGAAGATAACATCTCTGCTTACGCTCAAATATCCAGTTCTAATGCTGCAGGAGCTTGGTATGTTTCTTGAAGGTAAAAAGCATTTGATTTGTCAATTCTGTATAATTTATAAAATGCCTTAGATTTAGCTCTCAAAATAAGCTATAATCAGTATATGAATAAAATTTTGGAAAATAAGTATTTATTATCCCTACAACAACATTCTACTGCTCAGGGACATGAAAGCAGAGCCAGATTAAGACTCCTGCATACTAGGGCAGCTGGGTAGCGCAGTGGATAGAGCACCAGCCCTGAAGTCAGGAGGACCTGAGTTCAAATCTAGTCTCAGACACTTAACATTTCCTAGCTGTGTGACCCTGGGCAAGTCACTTAACCCCAATTGCCTCAGCAAAAAAAAAAAGACTCCCACATACTTCTCCAAATAATGAGTGAAATACGTAAAGAAAAGAAAATCTCCTCCAGCCTTGCAAAGTCCAACAAGTAGGAGAAGAGCAGCAAAGGTCCTTGTTTCAAGTTATTCCCCTTTTGTTTACCTAAATAAACAAAACAGTTCTTAAAAGTTATATCCATGAGATATGAAACTAAGGTCAGAGCTGGCTCCATTACTACCTAGATTGAAGAATGGCTTTTCAGCTTTCTTTCTCTATTAATAGATGAAACAATGTAAAAAGAGGCATCATCTTGAAATGTATATGAAAGTATGACCTAAAAAAGTATTATGAAAATTTTTAAGGTTCAATGTAAAAGTAACAAATTGAGTCAAATGTCCCTGCAGCTTAAAAAAATTACATTTATTCAGAATCATGAATTCCTTTTATAATTATCATTATGAAAGTTTAAAAAAATATAGCACTCAGTGCAATGAAATACTACTTTTCATTACTATTGAAACAACATAAGGCAGGTTTCTCACAGTTTACTTTTAAAAAAGAATTTAGCATGATCCAAATTCAAATATCCATTTTTCATATCTTTCAATGTCCGCAGCAGATACTGACTTAGAAACCTTTTTTAAAGCCATTCCAAAGTCCTCCATAGTTGTAGGCATATGCATTTCATCTCTGGAAAGATTTCGGATTTCTTCAGGTGTCAAACCTTCAATGCGCCTCCTCATGGCCATCAGGGATGCATCTCTTCATTTGCAAAAAAAAAATTTAAGGTTAAATTTTTCACACATACCAAGGGTCTGATTACACTAAACTGAGAAGAATAAACCTTTTGTTGCTACAACAGAATGTTACAATGTTTATAAATATAATCTTACTACCTGTGCAACAAATAGGATTGTATGATATATATTTAATGTTTCTTACACTTGAAATGCCTCTCCAATATGCCAAATGACAATTCCTATCTATCTTTCAAGGCCCAGGTCAAATAACACCTCCTATACAAAGTTGTCCCTTATCTTTCCCAAGATGGAAATTCTCTCCTAATCCTTGAAGCACTTTTTGGGGCATGTATTTCTTAAGCACTTGTGTTCTATTTTGTATTATAATTGTTGGTATATGTGTCATTTACATCTTATTAGACTGTAAGCTCCTCGAGGGCAAGGATCTTGGTTTTTTAATCTCTGTCTCCCCTTTGGCCTATCACAGAATAGCGCCTTAATAAATGTTTGCTGAAAAATGATATCAGTGTATTTTAAAAGTTAATCACACTAATTGTGAACAGTGTATCCCAACATATAATTATTATACACTACAGATAAATGGATGCTACATACACCAAAATATTTATAGCTGCACTTGTGATAACAAAACTGGAAATAAAATAGAAGCCCACTGATTGGGGAATGGCTAAACAAAATGTGGTACATGGATATAACTGGATATTACTATTGTGTTATAAAAACTGATGAACATGATGAATTACACAGAAGCAGCAAGACAGATGCAAAATGAAATAAACAGACAAGAAAACAATCACATCACTACAAGAAAGAACAAAAAAAAAATCAAAAACTGAATGCCGAAAAATTATATTGAATAAGGTTAGCCCAGGCAAACGAATATAGATCTTCCTTTCCCTCCCTTCCTCTTTACAAAAGTAGAGGACAAGAGTGTGAAACACTATAGATATCTTATATCAAACTTTCTCTTTATAAAAAAAAAAAAAAGGCGAGCGGGGGTGTGGGGGGGAAAGCAGCTAGATGGTGCAGTGGTTAGAGCACCAATCCTGAAGTCAGGAGGACCTGAGTTCAAATCTGGTCTCAGACACTTAACACTCCCTAGTTGTGTGACCCTGGGCAAGTCACTTAACCCCAATTGCCTCAGCAAAAAAAAAGAAAAAAATTATTATAAAATATGGCATTTAGAAGAGGGATAGAAAAAGAATAAGTAGGAAATGTAGGGAATAACAAAAGATATCAAAATTTTATTTAAAAAAAAATGTCTGCAAAACATGAATAATGTGAGAAAACTCAATTTAACAGGAAAAAGAGGCTGGTTATTTATTGACAACTTTTTATTAACCAGTAAGTGAGGCCAATGAGTGCTCCTCACCCCTAAAAATGTTTCCCTCCCACTGGGGACAGAATGGTTATTTGCATGACAGATAATATACTAAAAAGCTAATTTTTTTCCTTTTTTTTTCTTATATGGCAGTAAGCCTTTAAAACAGGATTAAATCTTAACACACTCAGATATGCTGGACAGCACGTTTGATACTTTTGATCTACATTGTTAGAAATAACATTCCCATCAATGAGGTCATAAATCCAAATGAATATTTAGATATTGATGTCTCTTGTTTTTATATTATACTTATTTCCCCCCTTAATTCCATTCCCTAATCTCGCTGAATCCTCCCCTACTACAACAAAAAAATCAAAGTGAAACCAACCAACTAAGAAACAATTACTGAAAGCATATTTACACCACATTCCACATTTATAGTCTCCAACCTCTCCATTGAGAGAAGGAAAGTGTATCATTATCAATTTCCAGGCATCAAGACCATTTACTTAAATTTTAGTATAATATATATAAAATTCTTTCAATTATTCTTTTAGATATGAGAGAAGAGCCAGGTTTATTAGCTGGATTAGATAACATTCATTAAAGATTAGCTGCATTCAGAACTGGTTGAATGGTCAGACCCCAAAATTAATCAGTAATAATTCAATGTTCACTAAGAAAGCCCCAGAGATTGGTTCTTGTTCTTGTGTGGTTCAACATTTTAATTACATTTTTGGGAAAAGACAAAGGTTTTGATAAAAGTTTTTCAGCTCTACAGATGACACAATCCTGGAAGGGATAGCTAAAACTCTGGAATGCAGAATCAGGATTCTGTATCCATGGGCTGAATCTAATCAAATAAAATCTAACAGGTATAAGGATAAAGTTTTAAACTTGAGTTCAAAAAGCCATTTTCTCAAGTATAAGAGATGGGCAAACCATCAATAAATATCAGATCATCTGAAAGGGATTCAAGCATTTTCATAGACTGAAACTCATAAATTAAGATATGCAATCTGCACCTCCTTCCTCAATTCTCTGCCAAAAGGGATTATCATCTTAGGCTGTATTAATTGAGGCACAGTGTATAGAGACAGGGACAGATGATAGTACTATGCTATTTTTCGTAGGTCAGACTACAATGAATTCTTATTAAATGCTTACTAAATACTAGGCACTATGCTAAATAATGGACACACCCACCCACAAACATACTCCCTTGCATTTTGGGAGCTATTCTAATATATGTGTATATGTATGTGTGTGTCTATATATCTTTATATGTATTTATGTCACATGAATTTAACAAAACACAAAGAAGACAGGAGATAACCGGAGAAGGAAAGACTAACAGCTGTTGGGGGTTGGAAGAAGGATCAAGAAAGACTCCTTTAAACTCAATGTCTGAAAAGGAATGTTGAAAGTAATGAAGAACATGCCTTTTGTGGGCTAGTTGAATGAAATAAGGATGTTTTGCAACAAATCTGATTTGTGGAGAAAGGGAGTGATGGTAGATTTAGGAATGTGGAGAGACATTTGTCTAAAAACATTTGAAGTTCTGTCATCTGAAAAGGGACTTAGATTTCTTATACCTGAACCAAGACCACCAAAAGAAAAAAGTAAAAAAGGAAGTTAACAGGCATTTAGTAAGTGCCTATTAAGCGCCAGGTTTGGTGCTTTACAAATATCGCATTTGATTCTGACAACAACCAATTGAGATAAGGAGTTATTAATCTCCATTTAACACTTAAGGAAACTGAAGAAATTAAGGCTGTGATGTACCCAAGGTTTTTACTCACCTGTTAGTGAGATGAAATTTAAACCCACATTTTCCTGACTCCAGGCCCAGCTGGACCACCTAACTGCCTAAAATAGAAGCTGTAAAGATTTGTTTCACATAAAACTCCTAATACTAGTAGTTTGATTAAGTACCAAATGGGTTCTCTATAATTAGAAGTTTTCAAGCAAATGTTAGATGATCACCAGTTAGTTATGTGGTGGAGAAAAGTTTTGTTCACTTATGAGTTGGACTTGAATTTTGAGGTCCTTTTCAATTCTCAGTTTTTGTGACTGTCACCTACAATATTTGTTAAAAAAAAAAAAAAAAAGATTCAACAGCACAAGTTCAAAGGACAAATCTCTAAGACATTCAAATAAAGACCTTCTTGGGGTCTGGATCATTCAACCATTAATATATTTTAAATTATTTTTTTCCACATTGTACATAGGGATAACACAAGAAGTGTTGCTTCACTGAAGTTATAGAAGGCCTCTTTGTAAAATCCAGATACAGATACACTTACACACACACACACACACACAAAATACAGCTTAAATTTTCAATTGAGAAGAACATGACACAGTATTTTGTTTCTTCAAAATCGATTTATAACTTACTGTCTAAAATGACACAAACCTGGAAAGGATAGCTAAAACTCTGGAATACAGAATTAGGATTCTGTATCCACGGGCTGAATCTAATCAAATAAAATCTAACGGGTTTCATTTAACTTAAAAAAAATTAAGAACTCTAAGGAAACCGAAATCTAAAAAGTCCTTCCATCCAAAAGAATTCCTACCTGCATACATTGGTAATATCTGCCCCTGAATAACCTTCCATATTTTCTGCTATACTTGCAAGGTCAACATCATCAGCCAATTCCAGTTCACGTAGACTTATTCGCAAGAGCTCTTCTCTGCCCTTTGCTAGACAAACATCAGAAATGAAAAAAAATTAAGCCCTCAGCATATAAATTAAATCATTTATCAAACCCTCATACCTATTTTCTGGGGGAGCTCCTCTGTAATATTTAACCCTCTTGTGTAATTGTTCAGTACAAATAAGTATGCTTACCTACAAGTATCTGCTAGTGTTGTCTTAAAAGAACCTTCAAAAAACCCTTTCTCCCAAGTGACAAAGTCAAATGATTTATGAACAGCTTTCTAAACATGAAATCCAAAATATCAATAACCAAATAAAAAAGGTCCCGACTAAAAATAACCAGAGAAATGGAAAAAGTTAAATCGATTCCACACATGGTAATGAGTGATCAAGTTGACAGAAAAAGAAAAAGACAAAATGATGAAAAGTCTGTAGGAAACAAGCACACCAATATGAGGATCTGTTTTGCTTTGACCATGTATAACTATTAAAATGGGGTTTCTATTTTTTCAATGGTGGGGAGGGATTAGGAGGAGAGAGAGAGAGAGAACTGAATTTTGTTACCTGAAGGTACACTCAAATGGTTAAGATGACATAAGAAGATATTAATATATAGGACTATTTTCTTTAAAAGAAAGTCTATTAAGGCCCAATTTAAATTTAAAAAAAGATCTGTTACAATTTAAATAACAATACCTGATGGTAAAGGAATGTAAATTCTTTTTTCTAGTCGTCTTCTTAAAGCCTCATCAATATCCCAAGGAAAA
>JAJPUD010022722.1:0-20960 GCA_023553655.1 Myrmecobius fasciatus | reverse complement strand
CCGCAAAAGGAACGTAAGGTCCCAAAGTAAATGGAATGTTTTTTGGTGGCTTTTCTTTTATCCCCAGTGCCTAGCCTAGTAGATGTGAATTAGGAGCTCTTAATAAAATTTGTGCAATTAAATGTGCAAAATTTGAAAGAACTATATAGGACAGTTATGTGGTAACCTAAGTAATTGTGCTCTCCCATAATGCACAGCATGTATATACATATATAATGTTCAGAGGCAGAGATAGAGTCTTTTATGTGGAACAACAACCAGGAGACCAATGACATTGAATCAAAGAATATATGTCAGGAAGTAAAGCACAAGAAGATTGGAAAGGTAGGAGGGTCTAAGTTATGTGAAAGTCTTTGAATGTTAAACTAAATTGGAAAAGGTTTGAGTGCAGATTCAGTGACATTCTATGTCTTTCATGCTATGATCAGTGAAGTTCAGAGAGACTCATCCACAAAAGATTATCAATTATGAGATACATGCTTTTCCCCAAGCAATTCTTGACATATCTATTATCTACTATATTTACTATGAGTTGTCATCTGCATCTGCGAGCTCCATACAAATATCAAAAATATCAGTTTCTTTAACAATTGAAGTATTCATAAGAATGAATGAAGCAATATTGATTAAGCATTATCATATGCTTAATATTGTGTTAAATATTGGAGATATAAGAGAAAAGAAAGACAATCCCTCTCCTCAAGGAACTTATATTCCACCAGTTGTATACAATACAACAAACACCAATGGGAAAAGCAAATATAGGATGTGGCAGTCAAGGAAAGATAATTGGGTCTAGGAAACCATAAGGATGGTGAGTGCAGATGTAAGACAGTCTGTTGATATGCCCTTTCCCAGAGGCAAGAGTGGGGTTGGTTTGATCACAGTTCTTAGAACAGGAGGAGGAGAAGGAGGAAGAAGAGGAAGAGGAAGAAAAAGATAGAGAGAGGTGTGAGATGAGGCAAAGCAAGAAAAACAGAGACAAAGAGACAGAGAGAGACAGGGAGAAATATTATGAGTATAGCTAAAAGGCGGAAAATGGTCAGGGAGAAAATGCTTGGTCTCAGGGAAAATAGCTAATGTAATATGAATAATTAGTTGGAGTTTTATTTGACATTGAAGCCACACTTCATGTTTGCAAATACTTTCCACGGGGCTTTTGCCATGATTGTTCCTCACAACCCCTGCAATGCTCGCATTAGTCATGTATGTTCTATCTTTTCAGCTTGGTTTCTGTGAGTTAACTAATTTGTTGATAGCATTTGAAGAAGTACATGTTATAGAATATAAGATGAGCAATGATGAAAGATGAAAGGTAGCAGGAGGTAACCCAGCCTGACTATTTAAGGTAGACCAGTAAAAGGCCTGCACAGTGAAGCAGCTGTATTATACTTGTTTCTATTTTATGATCACAAAAGTATTATTATTAATGATGCCATTTTACATTTTATGGCTCCTTTTCAGCCTGAGAGATCCCAAAAGGCTTTCTGAACCTCCTTTATATGGTCTTGTTGGCTTAATCCAGCAATTGCTTTCTCTTCTTTCCAAAAGGAGCTTCTTGCCAGTAGCAGTATAGGTAATGACAAGAGGAATAATCAATAGATAAAGTTAAAATTGAGACATTAAGGTATTAATCCCCAGTTCTATATACTTTTTTTAAAAAGGCATAATCTTTTCCCCCAGGACCCATTCCATTTCTTAGGCAGGAAAAGGTGGCAGTGGCTCAGCAGCCATTGGTGATGGCTGAGTTCCTGCCTATTTGCACCATTGGGAATAATTAGAACAAAATGAAACTGCAAACATCAATAGAAGTCTGGGGTGGGAGGGAGGTTATAAAGAATTTCAGTTAGAAATCTTGAGATTTGTTCCTGTTCCTTACAGTGAAATATAGATTTTAATGCCCTAAAGACACTAAAACCACAACTCCAGTTCTAAGAATTTAAAACACAAAAGAAACATGGGGTTAGGTTTTAAAGTACAAAATTTAGAGGAAATGAGTAGAAGGTTGAAATAGAAAAAACACAACATATGTGATTTGGAAGCAGAAAAGTCCCCAGGCTAAGAGCCACATTAACAACTCTGAGTGAACATTGAATTCTAAAGTCCCCAAACCCCAAGTGCCAGGCCCCAGATCCCAGACCCCCAAAGCTTGAATACCTTGCTGAAAGCACATTGTCTCTGAAGCAGGAGAGGCTTTCTCAGTTGTTGTTTGGTCCTCTCCTCAGTGGACACAACATTCATCACTTGTGGACCACCTGCTTGAGTTAGAAATAGATGATTACCATTGGCCCCAGATCTGAAGGCTGGAGGTAGGTGCTCTTTTGCCAACTGCTGAAGGAGAGATTGAAGTATTTTGTTTTGTTTTGTTTTGTTTTTAAATTAAAAGGCAGTTATGTGGAACACATTTATACCAATGGGATCTTGTATATACACATGATACATGCATGTGTGTATATACATATGTCTGTGTACACATTTTGAAACTTCCAGAAACAGCTATTCTTTTCCTTCTCTTTGAAAAAATCTTTACTTCAAAATAATGAATATAGAGAGCCATGAAAGCATTACAGAAGAGAAAATAATCTCAGAATTCAAAAAAGTACATGAGCCCACATTAGTTTCTAGAAGATAGTCATCTCCGTCAAAACATTTCTCTAAAAAGATTATTCCTATTATCCTTGATTTCTCAGCACTTTTCCTCCTTAAGAGACAGTATGTGTGCTTTCACATATATTTTCTCATTTTAGCTTCACAACATTCCTGTGAAATAGGTATAAAAAGATGCAAGGAAGCATGTGTTTAAAACCTAAAAGAAATCAGGATGCAACTATAAAGAAATCAAAGAGAGAATCTGAATATTAGGCATCAGGCACAAAATCATTTAAAAATAATCTATTCTCCTTTTCAAACCTTTTGGGTTTGCTTTTCTTGATTTGTGCAGAAAGTCTAAGTATATTTACTAGAGGCTATTTTTGTTCTCTTGGTCCAGTGAGATAAGAGACAGCAAAAAGAGAGAGAAGGCTGAGGAAAGATGGGGGATATTATTGATAGATGGGGAAGAAGTTCAAACTGTGTAAGTCAAATAGAATTTTTTCTATTCTAAACATTTAGAAAAATTGAAAGGCAAATGGCTATATTCTCCTTCTATAATAGTCATTTTTCCTGAATCAGACTTGCCCTTTCAATCAACAAGTATTTATTAGGTAACTATTACATGTTAACCACAGACACTGAGAATACAAAGAAAAAAAACAACAAAAACAGTCCCTGCCTTCAACAAGTTCACATTCAAAAGTTTTAAGAGCTTCAGTCTGATGTGTACTAGTTGTCAGAACCCAGAGTAAAATTTGTCCTATGTGACATGAAACTACCCAACATACCCGAGCTCCCTGGTATAATACATGGTCAAATTTGACAGAAGAGAATTTTGCTTCAGATTTCTTATTATTCCTAACACTAAGACCAACTCCCCAGGGCTCTGAACATAATAGAAGAAATTATGGAGAATAATTGGCTGGAAAAGGACACAACCCCAATATCACTACTAGTTCAGTGGTCTCCCTGAATATAAGCCCAAACCAACCTACTGAGGTTTCAATTTGTTTCTTTTATGGTGTAATCTCTGACCCATCTAGAAATGAGAGGGCTAGTCTAATGACCACCAGCATAAGACTTCATGCTGGTCTTTTATTTTTTTGAACCAAATTTGTGATTTCATCCTTTTGAGAAATTCCTACTGAGGAAAACCTTCTTCCAGTGCAGATCAGCATCTGCTATAAAACTCAGAGTCTTTGAGAGTTGCTTAGAACACTAAGAGGTTAAGTGATTTGCCCAACTGAGGTCATGAAGAATCTGACTTAACTGAAAATGACTGAATGACAACAAAACTTCCTGACTCCAAACCAGTTCTTTATACACCTTTCCAACTGTCTCCTCTGTAAACAGCTTCCATCTTCTTCTCTTTGCCTCTGTCTGTGACCTGAAAATATTCATTGCCATAAAAGGAAACTAGGTGAAGAACTCTAATGAAGTAAAAAAGTAGGAAATTCACCACAGATAAATTCAGAAACACCCAGTGACTAATATCTACCCACCACTCCCTCCCCAGCTGTGCTACAGTTTTTGTTGCACTCCTTGTCTTCTCTCTAACTGTGTTTCAGGGTCTCTAACCCTTGAAATAGATTCTTCTTTATCACATTCACACACACAAACACACACATACACACACATACACACACACACTCATATAAATTAAAGGCATCATTTTGGTCAAGTCATCCAAATTGCAAAAATTACTATTGTGGTGCTTTCGTTGCTACTTCCTTTTGAAGGCAGGAGACCAGAACAGAATGGTAGGCTGGAGAAGTGAACAGTTGGTTAAAAAGATGTCTGAGAATGGGACTTGGAATTCAAGAATATAGCTTTACAACAGAGGAAAATTCGTCAAGGATAGAGCATATTTAATGAGGACCAGTAAAAATATTTTTTCCTGAATTCAAGAGAATTGAATTAAAATTGTTTTAAATGTTAAAAATGGACAGAGAAGGGGAAGATTGCCCACATAGATTGACTAAACCTAATACCATGGAGAATATCATGGAACATTTGAAGAACAGAAGACCAGTTATTCAGAAAAGACAATATCCAAGAAGAATGCCAACTTTCAATAGTAGTTTTTTTCTATTGAAAGCAATCCATGACTTCATGTTTCTATATACTAATGAGCAAAATATGGGTAATAAACCAAATGGATTAGAGAGCTGTAATAAAAGGGGACACATCTGTGCATGTGCAATGGTATGTAAATTACTTGAAATAAACAATAATTAAGATAAGGATTCATTTTGCTATAACACTGGTCATAAGTTTGTGCTTCCATTGATACTAGGCTAATTCAGATCTGACCTTGACCAAATGAAGTCAGAAGTACTGGTTTTCCCACTTTTAGTTAGCTCTATGTCAGTTAAGTGTCATGTTCCATGCCTTACCAATATGTTTCATTACTTCCTTTGGTTGCATTTTTAATTCTATGGTTTATAAGAATTGGTATCACTCCAAGGGAATGAAGTGTAATAGAGAACATTTCAATAACTGTTAGAGATATTTCAACAACTTTTTGTTTAAGGAAGTCAAGTTTTTCAAGAATTATCCAAACCCATGACCAAAAAGTATCAGGTACACCAAAACACAAAAGAATGTACAGTCACAACTGAAAAAAAACAATACCAAGAACTGACAAACTATTATAGCAAAATAATCTAATTGCCAGAAAACAAGGAAAGCTCTTCAGATGAGCCTGCCATTTGGAAGGGTTTTGAATATGTTAAGTTTTAAATATCCAATAGAAATTTAATTGGTGGTGTAGGATTGAAGTAGAAGAGTTCAATAGGATCTGTGAGTCATCTTAATAGAGTTGAAAATTAGAGTTGATGAGATCACCAAGTACAGAGATTGTGGAGGGAAAAAGAAGCAGGACAGAACAAAGCTGTAAGGAATACTCATGGTTAGAGGGCATGATAAGAATAATGGTGAGCCAGCAAAAGCAAATAAAGAGCATTTAGAGAAATAAATGGAGAATCAAGAAAGAGCACTATGATGAAAACTCAGAGAATACCCAGAAAAGGGTGGCTAACAGTATTAATTGCATCTGATCATTTGAGAAGGATGTACTGAAACAAGAACAGATTAGTCAATTAAGAAATCATTGCTAACTTTGGAGAAATTAGTTTCAGTAGAGTCATAAAAGGAGCCAAGGTTGCAAAGATTGAGGAGTGAGAGAAGTAGAAATGAAGACAGTGAGTGTAGACAGATCTCTCCAAGAAATTTGGCTGAGAAAAGGAAAAGATGTTAACTAGCAGGGATAGTAAGGCTAGTGAAGTTTGTTTATTTTTTAAAAGATAAGAGAGACTTGGGCATATTTAAAAGTGGTAGAAAAAGAACCAATTAAAAGGGAGAGAGGTTGATTGAAGAGGATGGGATAAAAGGTTCTATGTGGAACAGTTGGAGAAGTCAGTATTCTCCACCCACCTAGCCATCATTCCTGTCATCACTATGCTTATCTATCTCCACTTCATTCCTACTTTTCTAAATCTTCCTGCTTTAGGTAGACTGAAGCTTCTTAAATTCAATCCCTTGTGGGGTTGAGTAACTGAATGTGGGGGTCACAAAAATTTGGCAATAGTAAAAGACATCAAATATTCTGCAGAGATTGAATTCATTATGTAAAAATAAACAAGAACATCTATTTCATTAGTATGCAAACTTGCTTTCATCTTTAATAAATGGTAAAATTATATGTATGCCAAAGAATTGTTTTAAAATAAATTTCTTTATGATTTATTATCAGCAAATGCTTGATTTATATACCTATATACCTGGAGTCATGTAAAAATTTCTCAGGTTAAAAAGGGGTCAAGAGTGGAAAAAGTTTAAGAAACCCTGGGGTAGACAATGTTCTCCCACTGCTAGATCCCTCTCCTAGTCATTGAGAATTTCCTTTACAGTAACTGGGAGAAGTAACAACCATTTATTAAGCTCCTACTATTTTGCAAAAGAACTTCACACATTAGAGATTCAAAGCTTTTATAATCTTGTGCAGCCTGATAAATGTGGAACTATGTATAAAAGAATTGTACATGCTTAACCATATATTGGATTATTTGCTATCTAGGGTTGGGGCTGAAGGAAGGGAGGGAGAAAAATTTGGAACACAAGGTTTTGCGAGGGTGAATGTTGAAAATTATCTTTGCTTGTATTTTGAAAATAAAAAGCAATTATTCATTTTTTTAAGTATGAAAAAGAAGAGAAACCAGTAAGGCATCTTGGAGCAAGTAATGGGGGGTAGGGTAGAGGGAGAGGGAATGATTACATCACTATTCCAACATGCAGAGGTAACAATCAGTCAGGGTATGTAAGCAGAAGCAAGGGCGATGACTATTATTGGTGATATGACTGAAACAGCCCTGTTACCTTTGAGAAAAATTGGAGAGTGGGGAACCACAAGGTGTAACCTTTCAGATTGTAAGGAAGGTCACTTCTATGGTTTCAAGAGTATTGAGAGTCAGCCCATAGGCAGGTATTTCCACCTTTGGATGCCCTGCCCACAGGAATGTAAATTTTGATTGCTGAAACCTCTGGAGATAACTTAGGGCTTACAAATGAGATTTCTTTCTTAAGAATCAAGGCTTAAGCAGTTCCAATAGACTTGTAATGGAAAGAACCACCAATATCCAGAGAGAGGACTATGGAGACTGAATATGGATCACAATATAGTATTTTCACCATCGTTGTTGTTTGTTTTCTTTCTCTTTTTTTCCCTTTTGATCTGATTTTTCTTGTGCTGCATGATGTACATCAAAATATGTTTAGAATAACTGTCCATGTATAGCCTGTTTTAGATTACTTGCTGTCTAGGGGAGGGGGAGAAGGAGAGACAAAAATTTGGAATACAAGATTTTGCAAGGGTGGATGTTGAAAGCTATTTTTGCATATATTTTGAAATATAAAAAGCTATTATTACTTTTTTAAAAAAAAATTAGTCTTAAACCCAAATCACCCAGATTGTCGTTGATTGGCCAGCAAGAGGTCTTAGGCCAAGCCCACTTGGTCATTGTTAATGCCCTGATTGGTTCAGAGTGAAGGTAAATTACCCTGAGAATATTCCCCTCCCAGACTGATTTGATTATTTTTTAAACTAGATAAAAGAGGCCATTCTCTGCCTCATTTCTTACCTAACTTTACTCACTAAATGGGCATTGCTTCTGTCAAACTGTCACCTGTTAAAAAGCCTCAGCTTAAAAAGGCCAAGATCTCACACTGCATCCAGGGCCATCTCCAATCTTCTTGATCTATTTCTGGCCACTGGACCCAGATGGCTCTGGAGCAGAAAATGAGGCTGGTGACCTTGCACATCCCTCCCTCACTTAAATCCAATTCACTTGAATGTATGCACCTCCCTGATGCAATGGTCCACTTTGAGAAGGAAGGACAAACAATGACCCACTGAAAGGAAATTACAGGCATAAATTGGGGTACATCTGTGTCCTTCCAACTGTCCACTTCTGCCCTAATGTTTGATGATCTCTGGCATGCTTGGTTCCTACCCTGGAAGAAGGAATGAAGATACAATAATTTAGATACAGAGAAAATTTGTCTGCCTCAATCTATCCCAATAATGTGAAGACCTAGAATCCTTCATAAAAATGATACAGGCTAATAAATACTAAATAAATAAGCCTTTATCACAAATTCATTTTTAATTCACACAATGGAAACCTTAAGGCTTAACAAAATTTTCTGAGTAGCTGGGACATGAGAAAATATGAAGGATGGGAAGAGGGGTAGAGGGGGAATAGAATACCTCCTAATCTCAATCACCAGAAAAAAAAAAAGGACAGGAAGTGAAAAGAATCATTGTGTCTAAAATATGATGGTCTTCAGTTCATTGCAAGAGGAAGAAGTGTATTCAGCAATGATCTTGTGAAAGACTACCCACAGACTTATCATATAGCCCAATTTCAGCAAACTGATGTCACAAGCAGGGAGCTGTCAGGGATTGGACCTTACTCAAGATGCATAAGATCAGGAAGTTTTCATCAAGGCTCTAGAATTGAAGATTCCAGGGAAGGACAGATTCAGAATGCTAAGGAGGGGGGATACGCCTAGAGTAGATCCAACCTGTCACCCAGTTACATGCATTATGAAGTAGTAGGCTAAGCATTAGAATTGGAGTCAGGAAAACACCTCAGACATACTAGCTATGTGACCCTAGACATGTCACTTAACCATAATGTGTATCACTTTTCCTTACTCAACCTCTGTCCTTAGAGAGTAGCCTCAGACTTAATACAGTTTCTAAATAATATTCACTCTACCTAGTTCACTTCTAAAATGTATCATGGCTCCATCTCTATTACTCCATCAAGCAAGTCGCTTTGGAATCTTGCTTCTTGCCATGTGACTTCCTTATCATGGACCTCATCTCTGGCACTCTAATGGGTCACTCTCTTGATTTTTGCAGCTCACAAGGTCATAGCCCTCACCATTTTCCTTTAGACAAAACAAAAAAGTACCAACACAAAAAAGAAAAAATCTATTTCACAAGTCACCTGTAAATTTTGGAAGTGTAGGTCCTAAGACCTCTCCTCTTATAGCATTGTCTCTAACTAGATTTCACAAGGCAAGAGTCAGATCAAGGGCAAAGGATAAACCCCAGCCTTTTAAATGCATCCCTTCTTCCAACAACACAATCAATAGTTCACATTCTCATCATGTGTTAGCAGAGAAGAACCAGTTATATCATATTTGCATATGTGCAACTCAGGAACCTTTCTAGAAGCAAGCTCCCCAGTTTCTTCCATATGGGGGACTGCATAAGTACCCATCTCCCATTTCAGAGAGGATACCAAAAAATTTATTTTCAGACTACTAGAATGATAAGTTGTGGAATCTTCAACCTGTCATCATAAAAGGATGTTTGAGAACTCAGATGTTATCCAAAATATAACTAGACACAATAAAAATGTACTATTCCAACAACAGTAAAAAAAAAATGTGACTAAGTTAAGAAACAAGATATCAACAGAGAAAAAAAGGATGTCAAGGGAACAGTCAGGACCATTATCTAAGAACCACTTCTTCATTCAAAACACATATTTTGAACACATAATATATGACCTGGTCTATGCCAGGTATTGTTAATAGTTTGCTCTTCTGGATGTGATATTGTATTTTGACAGAATTTTTTTCCAGTTGTTCTAAAATGCAATTTTTTAAAAGTACTCTGGAGTTCTCCTCTCTAGAACTGAGAGGCTATGGAGGACTACCAGAATAGCAAATTAAAAGTAAACAAGTCTAAACTCACAATGAAGGCATTGCACCAGTAAGTGGCATAATGTATTTTTACATTTGTTTATTAACACTCCATATTTCAAGTCAGTTTGACAGCAGGCTGCTCCTCCTTCTTTGAGTGATTCTCAGAAGCTTTGTATGTTCAAATTTCTTTTGAGAAAAAGTTGTAACCAATGCATGAAATGACAAGAGCTTTACCCCAAGGCACTGACATAGAGGAGATATCTTTCTTTCCAAGTGATCGCCATCCTTATACCTTGCTTTGGATCCACACACTAGCCCCATTCAAGTGATACAACCATCACCTTCATTTTTATCTTATGGGTCCTACCTTCTCCCAACTCCCTTGCACTAAAATGGGGTCAAGTTGTCTGAAAAGTAGGCTGCCTGTCCCCTTCCCAGGGCAATCACACTCAGGGTTAGACAATCCACAGAATCTGGGTAAGCTACCATTTGTTATCCCTAAGGCACAATTACATATGCCCAAAAGCATAAGAATTCCTACCTAAGGCTCCCTGTTATCAAGCTAAGAGTATGTCAGATGGACATGACCAAATGTGAAGCAGCAGAGCCGAGCTCAGAGATCAAATGGTAACAAAACAGGACTCAAAACAAGTAAATTGGTCATGAATTCCCTAAACCTTCAATCTCTGCCTCCTTATCAGTTCTAAGGGTTAAGAAAATACAGGAATCCCAGGACTGGCAAATCAAGAACCCTGCACCTAATTTGATAGAGAGAATAATAGGAAACCCCTAACAAAAGGGTTTTAGTGAAATGGGATGAAGAAAGGAAAAACCAGTGACTTCTATTCCTGATTTCACAAGAACCAGAGGGAAAAATCCTATCAAAGTACCTATCTCTTTATCGGTGTATTAAGTAAATCTGGTGTTATGATGTCAATGTTATGGTTTTAGTGGTGACATATACTTCTTAGCTTTCCTTTAATTATTCACATGTCCTGAGGCTTCTTTATTTATTTCATAAGTTATTTTAAAATTTGTGAAACAAAATTTGAATTCATTTTCATCCTTTAAAGAATTTTTTATATGGGATTTCAAAATCAAACCAAAAAGGATAATGATAATGCAATAGCTAAGAAGCTAAGAATCACAGAATTATTGCTATGTATTTTTATTGTTGTTGTTCATTCCTTATTTTTGGAGAAAACCAATAACATCTGGACTTTCTCATGAATTGGATTTGTGAGGCACACCTCTCACCCAGCTCTCACTAGTGACTCCAAGAAGCAATAGCTCCATATAGTAAAACCTCCCTACTAGATCGGCTAACTCATGTTGAGGGTAATCAATAGGCCTCACATCATGAGTTAGGAAGATGTCCACCCCAAACATATGAAAACTTTCTTCCAGTGGAATGGGTAGAAGAGAACAATTTATTCCAACGGCCATAAAAGCAGCTAAAGCAAGTGTTGTGGAATGACACTTAGAGCTTAATCTGACATCAAAGACCCCAAGGTCATCCACTGCATCCTTTATTGTTACAATAATAAAAATTGACATGTGAACAGAACTTCAAGACTAGGCAAAGTGCTTTAAATATATTATCTCATTTAAAACCCTCATTTTACAAGTGAATTAACTAATGAAAAAGCATCTTGTATATACCAAGCAAAGCATGGAAGATACAAGGGGACAAATGAAACAGTCCTTTTTTCAAGGAGCTCACATTCTAGTTGAGGAAGCAAAGATATATTTTGTATCATTCAGTTTTCTTTGCAAAGATACTGGAGCACTTTACTATTTCCTTCTCCAGCTCATTTTACAGATGAGGAAACTGAGGCAAGCAGAGTTAAATGGCTTGCCCAAAGTTGCACAGCTGTTGAGTGTCTGAGGTTGGATTTGAACTTATAAAAATGAGTCATACCTGTCACTCTATCCACTATTCCACCTAGGTACCTGAAAAGATATAGAGGAGAGTTCAACTGAAAGGCAGTTGATAAATCCAGGGATCTTTAGAGAGCATTGTCAGGTCAAAGGACAAAATTGAGGGATATGGATGATATTGTGGTTGGCCAGAGAATGCAGTGGCTGTACAGTGTGATTTAGTTTTGTTTTTTTTTTAAAGCACTGACTCTAAGTCAGAGATTCAAATCCTGCTGTACAGTGTGATTTGGTTTTTAGAAAAAAAAAGGACTGATTCTAGAGTTAGAGATTCAGATAATTACTGCTGGTATGGTCTTAAACAGATCATTTCACTCTTTTTAAAACTCAGTTTTCTCATCTGTAAAATAAAGGAATTGGACTAGCCTCTGACATCTCTTCCACTTCTAGGTCTATGATCCTATGACTTTGGGGAGCAGAAGCTCAGAGGAAAGCAGGGCTAAAGGGAGATGAATTCCTTCCAAGGGAGTAGAGTAGCAATTAGAAGTTGGCAGCTAGTTGGGGCAGTGGGTAGAGTGTCAGGCCTGGAGTCAGGAAATTTTCTACCTTCCTGAGGTAGGTATCCAACCTCAGATATCTACTACCCGTGTGACCCTGGGAAAGTCAATTAATACTTTTTGCCTCAGTTTCTTCATCTGGAAAATGAACTGCAGAGGGAAATGGCAAATCACTCCAGTATTTCTGCCAATATGGGGTCACAGAGTCAAACACACCTGAAAAATAACTGAACAACAAAAGTGATTAGGAGAGAAAGAAGTGTAACAGCACAAGGAGAGAGCTTTAAAAGTGTATACAGGGAGCTTGACCTTGATGCATAAACCAGCAAAGAAGCAATACCATGTACACAGTGAAAACCCCTCATAACATTTACTAAGAAATAGAGAAAAGAAAACCTAGCAGGGAAATGTCACAAGTGTGTACATTGAGGACAATCTAGCTAGGCTACTTTTGTATTGATTTTTCTCCTCTAATCCAAAGGCGGTTTAGGTTCTTCTTGTAGCAAAGGCTGAAGACAAATGGTATTAGCTCTTGGCTACAAATTTCAACAAATATAAAAGTTGTGATACTTCCTGCTTCTCTATGTCCCCTGTCCTTTGCTGGCTGGAATACTCCTTGAGAGCATGAAAGCCTATAGTAGTAGTTGTCATCCAGTTTCTTGACTGGATAAAATAATAATTGACCTATGAGATACCTTTTAGTTTTAAAACTTTGCAGCCTTATTATCCCAGACAAGTACAAAAGTCTGCTAATTTCATCTACTATATCATTGACATACAGTGGAAAGTGCATTGGCGATAAAATCAGAGATTAATCAGATCAAAGTAAATATCTGAGTCTTTGTGACCCCATTTAAAGTTTTCTTGGAAAAAACACCAGAGTGGTTTGCCATTTCCTTCTCCAGCCCATTTTACAGATGAGGAAACTAAGGCAAACACAATTAAGTGACTTGCCCAGAATTATGCAACTATTAAATATCTGAAATCAAATTTGAGCTCAGGAAGATGGGTCTTCCTGACTCCAGGACCAGTGCCCCATTCATTTTGCCACCTACCTGCCCAAAGTCAGAGGATCTGGGTTCAAATTTTACCATCCTCCTTGTATAACCCTGGGCAAGTTACCCAGTTGGATTAAATGGCCTTGGAGGTCCTTTTTCAGCTCTAGAGCTAGGATCCGTTGGCCTTAGCCTCAGCATGTCTGATCACAGATGTGCAGTTTTTGCTAGTTCTTTTCCAAGTGACTTAATCTCTGTGCCTAGCTGTTCTCAGCTATCAATGATTCACATGGGCAGTCTGGCAGATTAGACGTGTTTTTTTGAGAGTACAAAACTATTATCACTCTAAGGCCAGTTTCTTATTCTGTCTGTGATTTCTGGAAATCAGTGGAAACCCCAGATGGAGGAGGGGCTGAAGGAATGGCCCTAGAATTATTTACAGTTGCTGAATTGAGGGTGGAGGTGGTAGCCAGAAGGAATGAAATGGAGAAGGAAGAGGGCATGAGAAGATGGGGTCCTTCAGGGTGTTATTTTTGCCCTCCTCTAGTCTTCTGCCCATTTGGATGAGGAAGAAATTAGCAGAGGTGCCAAGATAAGCAGGGCTTGGGTTTGGGAATAGAAAATCTGGGAAGCCAAGATTTCCTGAACATTTTCCTTTTCCCCTGGTGCTGTTTCTCAGACCTTTACCATCTCCCTTATTTCACAAATCATGGGGGACCCATATGCTGAATGTGATCCCTACTGGGTTACCAGAACAGACAGCCAGCTTTATAATAAGGACTATACAAGGCAGAATTCTAAACTAAGCCCATTTTTCCCCTAAATGAGCATCCTATCCATCCCTTCACCTCCCCCCTCCTCATTTCTACCCCCACTCACCCCTTTCTTCATTTTAGTGCTATGGTACTTTAAACTTCTCCCCATCATTAAGTCATCTCAGTGAAATATCGAACTGATTAATGTGGCATTTTCCACTAAACTGTTTCGGGAAATGTTGCACCTTACCAGTAGGATGCTTTTGAATAATGTAATCTCCTTAGTATAATTAAAACTAAGTTCTGAAGTTAGTACCTTTTCTCCCTGGAGGCACTCATGAAAATGTCAAGTGTTCCTTCTAGTAGAACTGCAATCCCATAGTACAAACAAATATATTATCCCCTGTTTTCTTGTGAGCAAGAAATCCGGCACCTTCATTCTTTGTCACTTCATTGCCTAACATAAGTAAACAGTGGAGAAAATAAGGCTACCTCTTCACATAAAGGATGTTTGCCCCCCAAACGCTAAGCGTTGCAAGAAAGATTCCTTAATAGCTCCTGTTTTGCTTCATTAATAATTCTTTTTACTATTTATCTTTGCCATGTGGACTTTTTGTTGTTCTTATTAATGGGTGGAATGCACAGTGAGCACAAGAAAGCCATTTTCTAGTTATCTCAGAAAAATCAAGGGTATAATGCCCCCTGCTGGAAAATCTGAGAAATGAATCTAATATTCAGCTTTCCTGAGGCTAGTGTTCCCAGGATCCAGATTTAGAGCTGAAAGAGAACTACTCCAATGCCTTCTTTTACAGATGAGCATACTGAGGTTCAGAGACGATATGCAATTTGCTCATAGTCACACAGGTACTGTGGTGAAAAGAATTGTCTTGTGATGTGGGTGATGGAGACAGCAGGTGTAGGTATCAAAAGTTGGGGTTCACTCATGTGAAGAATACACAATGGCCATTCTCTTTGGCAAAAGGTAGATTTATTTATGGAAGAGGGCAGACAAAATGGAAGGATACAATAGACATCAGGAATGCTAAATATGAAGTAGAGTTGTGAGAGCATAGAAAGGGGTTTTTAATAATTAATGATGGAAAGGGCAAGGTCCCTAGTGGAATTCACCATTTATTAGGAGAAACGAAACCCCCCATGAAGTTGGGGCATGCCCTTAGCTGGCAGGCTAACTCCTGAAAGGTACACAGCACCCCAAAAGAGTTAGCTGTAAGGAAAAGTGGGGTTGAGAAGCATAGCAGTTAGGGGAGATACCACGCGGCATGGGGAAGAGGTAAGGAGAAAGACACCACAAGGTAGAATGCTGTAGCAGACAGACCCAAAAGAGATCAGCAGTCATGGGATGCCTCATAAGTAGATTTTATAGGGAAAATTTCATCTCAGGGACATGACTGGCATTTTTGACAGGACATGGCAAGGTGAGACTGCTGGAGAGTCTTACAGAGGGTGAGTCTCAGAGGTTTGACATAACTTGAATTTCTGACTGGATGAACTCTCCAGGGGGTGGGTCAATGAATTGATCTCTATTAGTGCCTTCTCCCTGTTTGCCTCAAGGATCAGTTCTTTAGTTTGTCTCTGTCCAACACACTATTAAGGACTTGGATACTCAATGACTGTGTGGCCATAAGCCTTAATGTCTCTGATTCTCAGATTCCTCCTTTGTAAAAACAAAACAAAACAAAACAAAAAAACTCTTCTGTGTGTCCTAGGTTCAAATTCCAGCTCTGCTACTTGGTAATATCACCTTACCTTTGTGGCTTCCATCTGTAAAACTAAAAGGATTGGGAAAGCTTATCTCTAAGGTCACAGCAAAACTTCAGTCTTACAGATACTTTTAATGAATGCTTGTTATGAGGATCAAATGAGACGATGTATGCCCAGGGCTTTGCAAATCTTAAAGTGCCATATAAAGGTTAGTTTGGGGCTATTATGTCAATAATATAGTACTTAAAAACTTTATATAAGTGTTAGTTATTACAAGTAAAGAGCAGAGTTGAGAATCATTCTCCCACTTCAGTTTCTCAAATGAAATTTTTTAGCTTGTCACTTTTTCTACCTTTCCCCTTTAGACCCTGATGGAGATAAGCCCAAGGACCCTGAACCCAATAGCTTTGGGAAGAGCAAGACTTCCAGCCTACTGCCCTCACACACCATTCTGGGAAGCAACTTCCCTGAGGAGTTAAAATCTGAGTCATTCCTGAAGGTGCTACTGAGGACTTAGAAAAGAAAAAAAAAAGTCTTTGCCACCAAAGTCCTAGACATATTCCAGTGGTTCAAAATCAGAAACTGTTACAATCTTATCCATGAAAATGATACTATAGAATAGGCATTAAACTGAGTATGATCCAGCTTGACTGATGATTTTTTAAAAGAAATAGTCAAACCTAAGTACAAGTTTCCTACCATAATCTTTTATAGAAAAGATTGAAAGGATTGTAAAAATTATTTTTGTTTTCTTATTTCATTAATTTTGGAAATGATTCTACAAAGTTAATGTAAATGATGTTTTATTTTGAAACTCCTTATTGGTTGTTGGCACTAAGTACATCAAGCAACAGAACTAGTTTTGGTTTTTCAAGCTTTTTTGCCTTAATGCTTCCATATTTGCTTTCCATAATGCTTCCATTATTCAAGCTAAAGTTTTCTTTTTAAAAATACAAGCTTATCTTTGCTACAACTAAGTTGAAATTCCTTGAGACTTTAACAAACATAGAAAGTAGTCAATTTTGTTTGAAGGGGGGAAGTCCGTCTGTTGGAGTTTAAGCAGCTAATTGGTGGTAGTAATCCTGTTTCAGTATATACAATTTCTGTACAGTTTTCCAGGATGCAACATAAAATTCTCTTTAGCATCAAGATCAATGGAAAACAGTGATGCAATGTATCATGAAAAGAAAGTTTGTATTTAATGAGAAGGTACTTTACAGTGTACCTTTTGATATTTTTTGGAGAAGTTTTTGCATTTGGAACTATTCTGAAGATGTTAATTTTTAAATAAAATATTGAAGAGAAGGAAGAGGAAGAGAAGAAAAGAAGGAGAAGAAGGAGAATGAGGAAGAGGAGGAAGAGGAGGAGGAAAAGAAGAAGGAAAAGAAGAAAAAGAAAAAGACACATTATCAGCTGTTTTAGTGCTGTGCTCTAAAGGACTGTGGGACCTTCCATTCACCTTGCCTCCAAAATCTTCCATTTGTGCTGTCTCCTCCCATAAGAATGTGAATTTCAAGGAATTTATTTCCTCAGTGTTTAGCACAGTGCCTTGCACTTAGTAAGAACTTAATAAATATCTTTTTATTTATCCTTTTTTTTAGTTTCCAGAGATCTATAATTGATATCACTCTTTTTGAGCTGATTGTAAGTATTAGGACTATCCCTGAAGAAAAACTTCTGGTGCCACACATACATGCTCCTCATCACAATACCAATATTCACTTATTTTGAACCACCAGCATAAGTCACTTAGAATCATCATCCATCCAACCCAGGGACTAGTGTCTGATGGTAACAAAAAGGGATATTTTATGAGACCAATTAGTGAGCCATTGACATGAACCACAAGTATTTATATGATGATAACAATAATCATCAAAAATCATTAAGATTCTGTCACCATATCAGATTCTGTGATAGATGCTGTACTGCACAATTTAATGCTGTGATGAGAAAACTATACATATTACTGCCCCCCTTACAGTATAAACTTACAGAATAAAATTGCATGTATAGATATGTATTGTGAACTAAATTGTGTGATTTGCTGGAGACTGCCAAATTTGTCAAGCTATGTGAAAGTCTGCTTCTAAAAATATATTTTATTCCTTTGAGTTAAGGCATTATCATTTCCAGAAGTCTTCTAATAATACTGACATGCCTTGGGAGTGGTAATATAATAATCCATTAACATATTACTTTGGATAAATTTATCAGAGATTAGTAAACATTCAAAAGTCCTGCAAAAAAAATAAAATGCTATGGCCAAGAAGAGGAGAGATGGGAGTATTACCTAGAGAGAACATGTGTTGGTAGGACATCAAAATAAGGGCCCTTAGACACTAAAAGCTTGAATGGCAGAAGTTAGGGAAAGTTTGAGGTAAGGTGAATGACTGGTAGAGTGGAGAAAGAAACAAGAACAAGTTAGGTGGCTCAGTAAATATAGTACTTGATCTCGAGTCAGGGAGACAAGTTCAAATCCAGTTACTTATTAGGTTTTTGATCTTGAGCAAGTCACTTATTTAATCTCTGATTGTCTCAGTTTCCTCAGCTGTAAAATGAGGTTAATAATAATAGCAACTACCTCATAGAGCTGATGTGAGGATCATATGTGATACTATTTCTAAAGCCCTCAGTTCAATGCCTGGCACATAGTAAGCTCTATTTAAATGTTCCTTCCCTTCCCTTCCCCCTTGCCCAGTAAAAAATGAAGAACATAAATTTAACAATTTTGCATAAGACTTACCTTTACGGGACACATAATTTCTAGATCACAAGCAAGCACATCCTAAAGTATACAAGGTTTAATCCAATCACAACAGCCACAATTACTTTGTGTAACTAAAATATTTCAATGTCCAGCTTATAATTTATTTCAGGAAATATTCTGGGGCAGAGGAAGGAAATCCAGTATATATAGTAAGGGCTAAGGATACTGTCTTGGCAGATGTATATCCATATCCACCTAAAGACATTTATTTGCCTATATAGATATATGTTATGTCCAAAATCTGAATTCTAGAAAAATATAGAAGGCTCTAACTGAAGGGAAATAATAAATAAAGTAACCTGGGCTTCCAACCAAGTTTGAGGTGTTTTGTGTGGTGTCTGTAGAAGAAGTCTTTGGAAATCTCTCTCTCTCTCTTCCATGTGTCAACCCACACACGTGTGTCTCTCTCCCAAGAATGTCTGGCACCAATTCCATTCTTCACAAAGGTGTACAATGTCTTTCCATTTTCTCTCCTTTTTCCTTCCATACTCAGTATGCAGCATACAAAATACCCTAAGTTTGGTTAAAAGCCCAGGTTACATTCATAATGTGAAATCATACATAGAAATTCTCAAAAATGTTGCCAAATTCTGCAATATGGTTCTCACTAGGAAATTTTTCATTTGGCTTCGGTGGACTGACTGTGCCTCCTTAGAACTAACCCTAAGCAATCCTATAAGGTGATGGGCATCAACATTATTCAAAGATATGACTTATACCATATCCTAATAGTCTTCAATAGCTAACTCCACTTTCTTACTGCTCACTCATTCCTTATTCCCTTATAATATGGCTTCTGCCCAAAACATTCCATTGAAATTGGTTAATCCAAGACTACCAGTAGCCACCTAATAACCAAACCCACTGGCCTCTTAACAATTCTCATCTTCCTTGGCTTTTTGCAGCTATTACTCTATCCCCTTCTAGTTATCTCTAGTCTTAGGCTTCCATGATGCTAATTGCTAGGGGTTCTCCTACTATTATTCTGACTGGTTCTTCTCTGCTTCCTATGTTGCTTCCTTCTCATTACTCCATCCATTAAATGTGATAATCTTACCAAGGATCTGTCCTCAGCCTTCCTTTGTCTTGTTCTTTGGTGATCTCATCTATTCCCATAGTTTTGACTAATATTCTATATTCTAATAGAAATAGCTCTAAGCTCTAGTCTTCTATTTCTAAATGGTCTTGTGTGTCCTGTTAACACCTCAAACTCAGCATGTCTAAAAGTAAATTCATCTTGCTTCCAAAACTATTCCATATTCTTAATTTTCTTAACTATATTGGCTCTGTTATTTTCCCCATTACCTAGAATTCTCTGATATCTCAAAGTCATGCTCTCTCTTTCCTTTTCTTTCATCTCCATAGTCTACTAGTTGCCAAGTCCTGTTAATGTTATGTCCAAAATATGTCTTGTATCCATCCCTCATTTTCCATTTCTACTGCTATCATTCTAATTCAATTCTCATTTCTTCTCCCGTGAATAATTTTGGTATCCATCTAACTGGTCTCTACATCTAACCTTTCTTTCTTCCAATCCAACTCAATCTTCCAATCCCTATTTATATCACTGTCAGAGAAATCTCCCTAATACATAATTGTGGTGTCACTTCCCTATTCAAAAATTGTCAGCAGTTCCTCAATGACTACAAAATAAAATGCAAAATCCTAGACTAGCATTCAAAGCTAATCTAGCTAATTTAGCTCTAATCCACTTTTCATGCACTCAGCTTTAGCACTTCTGGTTCTAGCTAAACAAAACAATTGATTATTCTTTAATCTGCTTCTGCTCTCCCACCTCTGTTTTGTTTTGTTTTGTTTTATTTTAATATGACATTCCCTCATCTGAAATAGATATTCAATCCTAGTAGCATTCAGTAAGAGGAACTGTATGGTACTTTGGGAAGGCCAAATTGACTAAAGACTGTTTTCTTTAGGTATGAGCTTTTTTTCTACTTCTGTTGTATACACTACAGTAAATGTTCCATCCTATGATTGCCTGGTGCTTGCAAAGGCACTGAAGACAAGGTGCAAATGCACCTAGACAAGTTCCTAGGGTTGTAATCCAAAGAGCAGGATTGCTAAAAAGGTTCTATACCAGGAGGGCCCTGGAAAATATTTACCAACTAGCTTGGGAAAAAGAGATAATGCACTCTAGAGTTTACCCACATCACTAACGTTTTCTCCATCACTTTCCTAAATGTAAACAATCACCAAAACAGTAAGTCAAACCCTGATTTACAGTGTTTTGGGATTCCCAAAGTATAAATGCTCACACTGAAAATTCAACAATTGGCTTCAGTTTGAACTGACTATAGCACAACCCCTATAAGGGTTACCCAATCCCCTTCAGGATACAAGTTCTATCTAAATTGAACTTTGTTTCTTGGAATGAATATTAGATAGAACCCCTGAGTTAAAGCCATCTACTCCAAAGCTTCTTAAACTGTGGTTTCCAATCCCATATAGGGTT
>JAJPUD010022721.1:0-20962 GCA_023553655.1 Myrmecobius fasciatus | reverse complement strand
AACTGGAAATTGTGAATAGATGCCCATTAATCGGAGAATGGCTGAATAAGTTATGGTATATGAATGTAATGGAATATTGTTGTTTTATAAGAAATGATAAGCAGGATAATTTCCAAAAAGTATGGAAAGACTTACATGAACTGATGCCGACTGGAGTGGAAAGAACCAGCAGAACATTATATACAATAATAGCAAGATTATGTGATGATCAACTATGATAGGTTTAGCTCTTCTCAGCAAAGTAATTCAAGATAATTCCAATAGTCTTGGAATGGAAAATTCCATTTGCATAAAGAAAGAGTACCATGAATACTATATGTAAATCAAAGCTTACTGTTTTCATCTTTTTTGTTCGCTTTTTTTAAAATCATGGTTTTTCCCTTTTGTTTTTATTTTTCCTTCACTACATGAATAATATGGAAATATGTTTTAAATGACCATACATGTATAATTTATATCCAATTGCTTGCTATTTTAGGAGGGAAGGAGGACAGGGAAGGAGAAAAAATTCAGAACTCAAAATCTTACAAAAATGAATGTTGAAAACTATCTTTACTTGTAATTGGACAAATAAAATGCTATTGAAAAGTTTAAAAAGAAACTAAAAATAGAAAGACAAAAATAGGTTTTGTAACTAGGAGAGTATTGTACATAGCAACAATATTGTTCAATGAAGAATTGTGAATGACTTAGCTATTCTCAGCAAGGCAAACCCAAAGGACTAATAATGAAGCATACTCTCTCCAGAAAAAGAACTGATTTTGATTGAATAGACTGAAGCATGCTATTTTTCACTTTCTTTTTTTCAGTTTTTTTCTTTTATTTGCATTTTCTTATACAAAAAAGACTAATATGGAAATATATCTGATTGTTTACTGTGCTGAAGGGGGGAGGTCACAGAGATAAGTAGGAATAGAATTTGGAACTCAAAGCTTTAAATAAAAATGTTTTTTAAAAAAGGATAACAAAACAAAACAAAGCACACACAGTTCTAGTGCTCAAGGAGCACGCATGAATGAAAGATCTGGAAAAATTGTGATTTGTCTACCTCACTCCTCAATGCTGCAAAAACAAACCAATATGAAAGTTACAGATGCAAAAGCTTTCTGACTGGGTTAAAATAAATTCTTTCCTCTTTACAGATAACCGAATGATCTCCTGTTCATGGAGGAGAATACCAAGGATGCTACACAGGTCAACCCAAAAGGTAAAGTGTGTTATCTTCTTCCCTACCCCCTTTTGTCATTAGATCATGCACTTCTTTCCAAGCTGGTCTTTTCCATCTGCCTGATAGAGCCTTTCTATCTAGGCTAGAGATTGGCAATACCATAATTACTGACGTTTACCTATAGACCCCAAAACATATTCTATTGTTCTTCTTGCAATTCTCTGGGGTGTCCACAGTTTTCACAGTCTGTTCTACCTCAGAAAGTCTGACTTGTGTACTCCTTCTCTGGTCTTCAAAATGTTCTCCTACTTCTCTCTAGGGCAACTTCCAGTAAACTCCTGCTATTGCTACTTGTGATTTCCCCTTTGTCTCCAGCTTCAATTCATAAAATAATAGAAACACAGACATTCAAAACAGAAAGGGGATAAGATGCCATTCCATCCAATCCATGCCTGAGCAACAACTCTCTAAGACACACTCAAGTGGTCATATGTTCAACAAACATTTGTGGTTTTTAACTTAAATTTTATTTTTTCCATCAGTGAAACTCTCTCTCCACCTCCTCCCTCACCCAATTAAAACAAACAAAAACAAAATCCTTGTAACAAATATGCAGTCAAACCAAGCCAATTCCCACACATCCAGGTCTAAATAATAAATGTCTCAGTTAAGAGAAAGGGAGAGAGACAAACAAACAGAGACAGAGCCAGAGAGAAAGGAAGTGAGGAGAAAGAAGGAAGAAAAAGGAGAGGAGGGAGAGGGACAGAACTATCCCTGTCTTGAAGGAACTTACATTCCTGGGAGAGGGGAGTAGAGAAGGAGGAAGATGAGGTGCTAATACTATGTATACTGTAACTATATAATACAAAGAAGGGATTAGTAGGAACAAAGGAGAAGTCCAGAGCAGATGCTGTAGAAAAATTTGAGAAAAAAATCACCATAACTTCTGTTTCCTTCCTCTCAATCAGATGGGGAAGCTCAAACTTAAAACTATGGTCTTTGGGGGGCAGCTAGGTGGTGCAGTGGTTAGAGCACCAGCCGTGAAGTCAGGAGGACCTGAGTTCAAATCTGGTCTCAGACACTTCCTAGCTGTGTGACCCTGGGCAAGTCACTTAACCCCAATTGCCTCAGCAAAAAAAAGCAAAAAAAAAAACCTATGGTCTTTGGTTCCACTATGAAATCTAGGTATTTTATCCTCTTTTTCTTAAAAAAAATTGTTATGAATTTCAAGAAACATCACTATTTAAACATACAAAAAATTGCATATGAAAACATCAACTTCCATTATATGCTCTCTTCTTCTGTCATTAGCACTATCCCTTCTTTAACTTCTGTCATCTGACCAGAACTATTTAATAATCACAACTTCATCTGCTTTCTCTATAAACTCTATGTAATTTAATTAATTTCAACAAGCATTTTTAGAGCCAGCTTTGTGTCAGGAACTATGTTGATGATAGAGATACAAAAATGAAATAGTTCCTGCCCTCAAGTAGCTTCCATTTCATTGGAAGAGAGGAGGGAACATATACACAGATGTGTAAGACAAAATAACTGCAAATACATTTCACAAGGCACTAGCAACTGGAGGAATCAAGCAAGACTTCTTATACCAAATGGCACTAATGCTCAGCCTTGAAAAGAATAAGGAGTTCCAAGGCCTGAGATGAAAAGGGAAAAATTCAAAACATTCCAGTCTGGATGTTCTCTCTAGCTAGAGGATGCCCTCTCTAGCTGGACACTGAACTCAATTAATTTCCTTTTTTTCACCTCCCAAAAAATCCCACTATTTCCTAAAATAGATATGTTGAAATACACATATTTATACTCTTTACACTTCATAAAGTTTAGAGTATAAAGCCTCTTTATGCTCCTCTCCTAGTTAGCTAGGAGGTTCTACCTAGGAGGTGAGCTAGAAGTTTGGTGTTATTCTCATTTTATAGTTAGAGAAACTGAAATCTATAGCTTTTCCCTCTATTATGAAATTTGTAACTTTTGATCATGGAAGAATATATAGAATCATAAAGCCATACTTCTCATTTGAAAATCATGGAAAAGGTATAGAGAAGTGAGGCAGGCAGATCGGGAATCAAAGTTAAGGAAAGGTCCAGCCACAATAAATTCCAGAGTTTCTTGAAGCCTTTTGAGTCTTTACAGGGATTCCATGGATTCCAACTAAATAATTTTTGGTGGTGATTTTCCATGTGGGTATTCAGAACTAAATCCTGAGTAAGCTTCCTGGGTCTTAGTCCTCATGCTATCTTGAAGCTAAATAGCAACATCTCTTTTTCAGATCACTAAATCTCAGTGGGCTAAGACAGGCAAAAAAAAATTAACTGAACATTTGGAAAGATATTACATCTTGTCTGAAATATAGGATGAGATCCTCAGGATTATTAAGCTGGGCACAGAAGAGGAAACAATACCTTCCTAGAGCACAATATCTGGATCCTGAAACAGTAATCATTGAATTGACGAACCAAACATTACTTCTGCCTTTTATTCCCTTTCTGTACTTCCCCATTTTATTGCTCAATGCCCAACATTATTTGGTTGAAGGAAAAGTGAAAATTAGAGAGCTAAATAATGATGAAAGCTGTAATTTTGTACGTCAGTCTTTATACAATAGGTATGTTCCTAAAAGATGGTGTAAAAAGTAGAATTCTATTTTCAAAGGATTTGACACTAAAAGCCAGAAAGAAGCTCAAAAGCCATCTGATCCAAGCAGTATTTGACAAATATTCCCTACTGTAACATCCCCGAAAAATGACCATCAAAACTCAGCTTGAAAAGAATATGAATAAAGTAACACAAACAATTATGTATAATTAAGTTATATACAGGATATATTGGAAATAATTCAAAAAAGGAAAGGCATTAGAATTAAGAGATTAAGAAAGGCTTCCTATAGAAGGTGGAATTTTAGATGGGACTTGAAGGAGACTAGGAGGTACAGATAAGAAGAGAGGGAGCATCTCAAGCATGAGGAGCTGGAGATGAATGTTTTGTTCAAACAGCAGTGAGGTCATTGTCACTGGTTCACAGAATATGAAGCACATTCTAGCCTATTTCTTAGTTAAAAACAAGTGCCTACTCTGATACACAGAACTTCAGAGACTAAGAGCTTGAAAAGGAGAGAAATGGATTTATCAACTCATTGTTTGGGACACTGTCTCTTAACACAGCCTGCAATAACTTTTAGCTTTAAAGGCTCTGGTGGCACTCAACTGATTCCTATTCAGCTGGTAGTTAGTGAAATACTTTTTTTTATTTTTAAAATTGATTTTTTTAAGTTTGGTTTCAGATTTTACAAAAATCAGATCTAAAAAGAAGATATAATAATAGTCCAAATTTGATTATATCAATAGGATTGTATTTAATAATAATTTTATTTGAATTAAGACATTCATAATATGATCTCTATAGTGATATCAAATACCTTTCCCAGTGTTCCATCATAGCATAAAAGTGACCTGGATTCAATTTAACAAGTATTTATTAATCATCTTCCACTAACCTGACATTGTGTAAGATACCAGCAATAGAAAGAAAATAAATAGGTACTCCTTTCCCTCAAGAAGCTCACAAATTAATGGAGGAGACAATATGCAAAAGACTATATATGAACAACATGTGTGTATACACACAAAAACACATACACATACAGGAAAATGCAGAGAAAGAAGAAATTAGATGCAAAGAAATACATTAAGAGACTATTAAGCTTAGTTAAGAACAGGAATGATAAAGTGTCATCTGTGAGTAGAGAAAAATAAATAAACACAAGAGATTTGGAGGCAGAAACAAGTAAAAACTTGGTTTAAAAAAGTTCAATATAGCATGTGAGAGAGAAAAGTTAGCAATGACTTCAAGATGTGGGTGAGTGGAAGGATGTTAGTGAAGGACGGATATGTTTAAGTTAGGAAAATAATGAATATCATTTGGAACTGGTTTGAGTTGCCTATGGGACATCCAATTAGGAGACATTCAGCTTGTAGTTGACAGGAAGGAAATGACTGAACAAGAAGATGACAATGAAAGACAGAAATGGACTGAGGTGTGGGCAAACTCCCTAGAGTTTGACCAAGGGAAGTTGACCTTGTCAAAGAAAAGGGCCACTTCTTCCTCAGATACAGAAGATTTTTGAAAGCTCTGAGACTGGAGCACAAGCTTTGGTAAGTACTTCCAAGTTAGAAAGGCTTAGAATATGAAAACCACAGAATCTAATTCTGTCATCGGGGAACAAGCTTAAGTAAATTTTGAGAGGCTCATCATCAGGCTGGCCAAAGAAGGATGATTTTGTTTGGCCATGATAACCCTCTAAGTTTACCAAATCCTGAAGAAGTGGTAAACTGTGTTGCAGAGGGAGTAAGAATAATGAGGTAACCACATACCTGTGAAGGATTAAAGTATAGTGGAGCTCACTATATAAAGATAAATATTTCTAAAAACAAAGAATCTCTTTGTAATGGGCTCACTGAGTTGTCTTCAAGTGGTTCCACCAATGATGTTGCCATTGACTTAGTTCAGAATGTTTACTTAGTGCTTTATAAAGGTTTCAAGAAGTACAGAGTGAAGGAACCAATGGTAAAAGCAAATCACCTGGCCTGATATCCCAACTCTGCCACTTAATAAGCTGTATGACCTTGAACAGGTCATTTAACATTAATGGATCACTTTCTTCATCTGTAACACATGGAGATAGGACTAAATGACTTATTCGGATAGTTAACAAGCATTTATTAAGCACCTACCTTGTGCCAAGCAATGTTCTAAGCACTCACTGGGTATACAAAGAAGATGATCCCCAGTCTCAAGGAGCTCCCATTCTAATGGGGAAGACAATGTGCAAACAATTATGCAGTTATGTACAAGCAAGACCTATATAGGATAATTTGAAAATAATCAGCAGAGGGAAGGCACTACAATTAAGGAGGATTGAGAAAGGCTTCTTGTTAAAGATGGAACTTTAGCTGAGATTTGAAGGGAGACAGAGGGAGGCCAATGAGTCAGAGATGAAGATAGAGAGAATTTTAAAAATCTCTCCTACTTCTACATTATGGTCTTGTATGAGTATCTGAAAAGGTCCAGGTCAGAGACTGAGTACTTTTAATGGATACCAGCCATCAAATGACGTTGGAATCAGGTCATTTCCTTCTGCCCTCAGGCTGCTTGCATTGGCTGCACTCCCTTCCCCCACCCCAAAGGCTGAGCTTCACTTTTCAGGGGCAATTCTGGTGCCAGTGATGGTTGCTGAAATTCAGGCTGTTAAACTTAGCTATTCGACTTTCCAAGAGAAACAAATCCATCTGGGTTCCAGGGTTAAACCAAAGTCCAGAGGGGTAGGGGGTGAGGATGGAGTAGGAAACTAGTCAACCATATAAAATTACTTTTAAGAAGTCAATATAAGGGGCACTTTGGAAAGGTATTAAAAGAAAATGAAAGGGAAAAAAAGTGTAAGACATGGCCAGGACCCAGTCCTAAGTGGTACATACAGTTATCTTAAAGCCTTTGATGACTAATTTCCTGGTCCTGAGGGCTAACTCTGCTTAACAATCCAATGATAATAGACTCATAGTCAAAGGATAATAGCAGCAAAAATAATGAAATGAAGATGTAGTAGAAGTACAGGAACAACTGGCACCCATGCCCAAGGGCAGAACCCTAAGGCCCCCTGTGTAGTATTGCCGATCTCTATTTCTCAGCTTCTATCTTTATCCAAATTCACTCATGTCCCCATAACTCTTTTCCTTTCTATAATTCAAAGGGTTCAGGTTTCCCCTGATGTGCCATCCCAGTTCTATTTCTTATTACTTGTGTGGCCTTGTACTTTTGGGGTCTGAGTTTACTCATCTATAAAATGAATGAATTGTATTAGGATGATGGTCTTTAAGGTTCCTTCTATCTTGGCCCTTTTATGACATCATGACTTCTCTATTCTACATGCCATTAAACCATCATAGACTGAGATCTGGAAGGAACCTTAAGGTCAAAACTGTGTTTAATACCATATATGAGGTCTTATAACTGAATATGAGGGTTGTAAAATTATGGCTTATCCATAAATGTTTGGTTTGTATACCTATTTTATATACTAAAAAATTTCTGAGCATTATTCTGAGAAGGGATCAATAGAATTCACCAGATGGCCAAAGGGTTCTGTGACCCAAAGAAAGGTCAAGAACCCCCTACTCTAGATCTTCTATTCTTTCTTCTATGTCCTATGGAATGAAAGCTCATTGATAAACAAAAACTATTTCATTTTTATCTTTGTATGTTTGCTGCCTAGAATATAGCAAGTGCTATTTAATAAATATTTGTTGGTTGACTGATTAATTGAAATATTATACTGCTTTCTCAGTCAGATAGCAAAAGGATGTTCTCAGGGTAAAAAAAAATTATGTAATAAATTACAGGATAGGTGAATTTTGGTATAATTGGAGAGTTCTAGAGCAGGGAATACTGCCCAAGCTCATGGATGAGTTGGTGGAGATAGAGAGTCCTGAGCACAAAGAAGGCTGCATGGGGACCTAGGAATCAGAAGGGAAAGGACGGTGCTAAAACTGTCTTTTTGCTGTTTCTGACATATAATGCTCTTTCTTTCTGTCTTCATGGCTTTGCACTGGCTTTCCCCATTCCTTGTGGCTAGAGTACACTGCCTCCTGAAGTTTAGCTCTTAGTCTTAGTCTTGTTTCCTTCAACTCTCAGCTTAATCACTATCTTTTTTTTTAATATAGTGTGGGACATTTATTATATAGGCTTTTTTGAAATTCATTGCTGTAATTTTTTTATTTAATTTTATTTGCAAAACATATGTATGGGTAATTCTTCAACATTAACCCTTACATAGCTTTCTGTTACAGATTTTCCCCCCAACTCCCCACCGCTCCCCTAGATGGCAGGATATCCACTACATGTTAATTATGTTAAAAATACTTGGCAAATTGAATATATGTATACATATTTCCAAACTTATCATTGTTGAATTAATATCTTTTTTACCTGAAATTTTTCCTGATGTCCACTTCTCTCCCAGGTCTTTGGGCCTTCCCTCTCAAAATTACCTTCTATTAGTTTTATATGCCTTCTATACATACTTATTCCTGTACATGTTGTCTTCTGTGATGGTCCTTGAGGGAAGAACCTCTTTTATTATTATGTTTGTATATCCAGAACTTAGCATAATTTTGGACACATTGTAAGCCTTAATAAAATGCTTGTTGATTTTTTGATTAAAGGAAAACTTTACTTACTCTTCAACTTTGCCTAGAGCTAAGCTTTTAAAGCATAAAAACTGATGCCCCAATCAGACCAACTTTATAGCCAACCTGGTACCTTAAACTGGCACTGAGACCTCAACAGATAAATGCCACAGGCATATTTCCTTCATAAAACAGGAACTGCACAGTATAAGATAGAGAGAGGGAACTGTTGTGCATAAAGCTCCAAAACAACGTCCCCAAAGCACTCTTCAAACACAAGAATTATTGTGTTGTTCTCTCTGTGGCAGTTGGATTACATTTGTTTTACTTGGCCTCAAGGCGTAGAACTAGGACCCATGGGTGGGAGCTACTGAAACATAGATTTTGGCTCACTCTAAGGAAAAACTCCCTAACACCCAAGGGTGTCCCAAAGTGTTATGGGCCACCTCGGGAAATAATAAAGTCCTTATCAATCAAAGTTCTCAAGCATAGGCTGGATGACCATTTGTCAAAAATACCAAATGGAGGGATTCTGGCTCAGGTATAGAATGGACAAATTAAACTCTGAGGTCTTTTTTCTCCACTCTGAGATGAAATGATTTCTCACTGAAACAAAACCTTCACCACGGTGGCCAGGACAGGTGCTTATTAGCTGTGTAGTATTCAGAAGGGAACACTTAGAACAAAGTGATCACAGCTACAACTTTTTGAAACCATAGGGAATTTTGTGATTGTCAAAGTACAGTTACTTCCTTTGAAATTGTGCCTGCCTGCCAGAGATTTTTTGTTTGTTTTACTTTGTTTCATTTTGTTTTTAATGACTGTGAAAAGTTCAAACAATAACAGTATTGAAAAGAAATACAACTAGTAAGGAGACTGGGATCTATAAGTCTTTCCGTCCCTCAGTCATGTGACCATACAGGGACCTAAATTCAGTTTGAGTCCAATGCCACCTGCTGAGTGAACAATACCTGCTAGGTTCTAGCCCTCACGTGGCCTCCCTCCCACCCTCTTAGTCTTCAGTGAATCACTTTGTAAGGAAGGTAGTAGTGTCATTGTTCATTCAGGATATGAATTTTCCCTGAAAATTGCTCTGGTTTCTGAGTATCCTTGTTCTAGACAAATGCTCATATCCTGAAAATGGAGGAGAGAAGCAAGGGAGCTTATAATAGTGTCTACATGGAAATCTGTTGACTCTGCTCTTCCTGTGGGATGGCCACCAGGGGGGATACTTCAGCTGCCTCTTCCAACATTGGCTCAGATACGAGTGATTGGCTCACAAATATACAGCCAGTTTTTGTCATTATTTAGATGATTCCTCAGTTTGATCAACTGATTGGGGTACCCAATTCATTTTAGGCTAAGTGCCTCCTCTTTGCTTTGACAGTCAATCTAAGAATTTGTGGATTATTTTATAATTTGAAACATTTTTTGTAGGAGGTACTTAATATTCTTTGTTACAGATATAATATACAGAAAATTTCCTTTCTTGCACTTGGCATAAGTAATATATATGTGTGTGTGTTTGCATAGTTTGTGTGTGTGTGTGTATGTGTGTGTATGAGAGAGAGAGAGAGAGAGAGAGAGAGAGAGAGAGAGAGAGAGAGAGAGAGAGAGAGAGAGATTGAGATTGAGATTCAATTTTAGGCTTTCTGTTAAATCCCAGTATGAATTATCCCAGCTTTACCTCTGACATAAGGCTTTTCCTGATCTCCCTTTTATTAGTGCTTTGCCCAATCCTAGAATTAATTTTTCTACTTTGTTTTGTATAGGCATCATAACATAATAGAGTTGGCCTCAGAGTCAGAAGGATCTTGGTCAAGAACCACTTCAGACACATTTACTATATGACTGACTTCTCAGTATTCTGTGTGACTCTCTAAGATTTTAAATTGCAGAGAAACTACTGATCTACATGGATAGGGGGAATTTGCTCTTTTAAGACATCCCTATATCAGTAAAACCACAAGTCCAGGCTACATATGTATATGTATATATATATATATATATGTGTGTGTGTGTGTGTGTGTGTGTGTGTGTGTGTGTGTGTGTGTGTATTCATATAGAAATTTTATTTATTTTTACTTCTCTGTGTTTGTTATTCCTGCCCTCACCTCCTAATAAAATACAAGTTATTTTAGGGCAAAGACCATTTTAGTTGTTGGGTTTTGTGTGTGTGTAAAATACCTGGTATACATTAGGTGTTTAATAAATGATTGTTGAATTTAATCGAGACAAACAGATAAAAGTACTAAGATTAAGACAGAGCGAGCCTGACAGACCAGCATTATTATAATGTTCACTGTTAAGTATCTTCATTGTAGCATCCCAGCATTTTTTTTTTCTTTTTGTTGAGGCAATTGGGGTTAAGTGACTTGCCCAGGGTCACACAGCTAGGAAGTGTCTGAGACCACATTTGAACTGAGGTCCTCCTGACTTCAGGGCTGGTGCTCTAACCACTGTGCCACCTAGCTGCCCCCATCCCAGCATTCTTAAATAAAATTCCACCTTTACCTAGAACCCACATCAGAAGAGTAATATTATGGAAGAAATTGTTGCTGTTTATTTTTAATTCTCAAAATGGACCATGACAACAGGGAGGTAATATCACTACATAGAAATGAGTTGGATTTAAGTGAGGGTGGGATGTGCAAAGTCTCCAGCTTCACTTTATCCTTCAAAACCATCTGGGAATAGTGTCAAGATATAGATCAGAACAACTGGAGATGTCTCTGAATTCATTGAGATACCTTGACTTTTTTAAGCCAAGGTCTTTAACAAATGGGTAGAAGTTGCAAAGGAACAATTTTACTCTTCTTATAAGGAAAAAAAAATCCTAACAATGAGAAATATCCCCAAGGGCAATAAGCTATTATCAGAGATAGTCTTTTCCTCCTCATTATAGATTTTTAAGTCAAGGCTAGAAGTCTATTGGTTGACTAAGGTATAGTGGGATGTGTTTTGGAAAATATAGTTTTGATTGTCAGTCAACTAGGTTCCTCAACTGTGCAAATCAAGCACTAGGGTAAAGTTAGTTGGGAGAGAGCATTGGGTAGTGGGACCTTTCAGCAGTATTTAGACACTCCAGTTCATGGATAAGATAGAACCTGATACTACTGTATGCCCCAAAGTCTTAGAGCATTTTTTTAAGCTTTCATTGCTTTCACAACTTAAAACTACACTAAGACTTTTGAAACACACTAAATAACATATATGTAAAAACAAAAAACAAATTTATATCTTTATACAGGTGAATATGAGAGTGGTTGTTCTGAGTACAATTTAAAACAACAGAGATAGACACATTATGAAATAAAATTTAGTTCAATTCAGTAACTTTTACTAATTGAATACTAGGTTAAGGGAAGAGATGGGAGGTGGGAATCAGGTAAAGCTTGGTGCAAGATGTGGCCCTTGATCCAAATTTTTAAGGTAATTAGGGATTTCATCGTGCTTAGGTAAGAAGGAATTGTCTTTCCAGTGCTACTGGTAAATGAAATGTTGTGTGGGAGGCACAAGTACAAATAAGTCTGACTACAAGTCTTATTCTGCTCCCTCATGGAGTTTAGCAGAACCTGAATTCTTAAAAGCTCTTTCAATGCACATAGATTATGGCCATTCCTGAGAAGATAGAAAGGCTTTGAATGCAAATGGTTCTGGTGCAGGATGACTCCTGTGGGGATGGTTTCTCACTCCTAAAAGGACCTACAATTTGTCTCGGTAGAAGGAACACTCAACATGAAGAAGTCCCAGGTCTTTTCGAAGCATATAATTTATTTTATCCGAAAGACCCTGACCAGTACATCTTCTATTAGATGAAAGGGAGGTGGGGGAGGAGGAAGGGTTCTGCATTAAGGGCTTCTGAGGAGAGAAAGAAAAAGAGTGGGTTTTAACCAGTACTTGAAAAAGAGAAGCAATTATCTTCCTAGATAAGTAGGCTGAGATGTTTTTGAATGCCAGAACCAGCTCGAAAGAACACAATGTGCTTGAGTGGGGAAAAGAACTGAACTGGGTGGATACAAGATGTGTTTGTACTGAGAAAAAGGATAGAGGTAAGGAGGTGGAAGGATTGTCCGGAAGTTATCCACTCAACAGCCATTGTAGTGTCTCAGCTTTCATCTGTCTTATTTCCCCATGGGGCCATCAGCTCATCTTGGCTGTCTTTGTATTTTACACACACACACACACACACACACACACACACACACACACACACACCCCTTGTACAACAGAGAAGCTCATTTGTCCCAGGACTAGAGGGAAACAAGTATAATATTCAGATCTCCACTGAACAGGTAACATTATAGCATTAAGCATTGCTTATTAAACTTTTTCCTAATCAGATAGGACCAACCTTTCCTTCTCTGAGAATTTTCTTTCCCTAAAAATTGTCTTTCTGAGAAATAGGCTTTTGAACTCATCAAAAACTAAATGTCAAATAATGGATCACAGTTCCCAAGGTGTTTTACTTTGTTAAATTTATTTAGTATTTTATTTTCCCCCAATTAAATGTAAAAACAATTTTTTTTTACTTTCATTTTTAAAATATTTGAGTTCCAAATTCTCTTCCTTCCTCCTTCCATACCCTCCTCATTGAGAAGGCAAGCAATTCCATATAAATTATATGTGTATAGTCATGCAAAACAAATTTCATTATTATTTATTATTAATCATGTTGTGAAAGAAAATATTGATCAAAAAACCCTTAAGAAAAATTTTTAAAGTTTTTTAAAAACATGCTTCAATCTGTATTCAGAAACAACCAGTTTTTTCTCTGAGGATGGATAGTATTTTTCATCATCAGTCTTTCTGAGTTATCTTGGATCACTGTACTGTCAAGAATAGCACAATTTATTGAGTCATTCCCCAAATAATGGGCATATCCTCAATTTCTAATTCTTTGCCACAAGAAAGGAAATGCTATAAATATTTTTGAACATATAGGACAGTTTCCTTTTTTATCTCTTTTTGAATACAAACCTAGTAATGGTATTGCTAGGTCAAAGAGTATATACATGGTTTTACATTCCTTTGGGCATAGTTCCAGATTATTCTAAGAATTGTTTGAATCAGTTCACAATTATACCAACAGTGTATGAATGTTTCATTTTTCCCACATCCCCTCCACCATTTGTCATTTTCTCTTTCTGTCCTTTTAGCCTATCTAATGGGTATGAGGTGTAGTACCTCAGAATTGTTTTAATTTGCATTTCTCCAATCAATAGTAAGAATATTTTTTTGTGAAAGTGAAAGTTTCAGTGAGCTTTTATAACTACTTTTCTATTTGACCAATCCTACTTTTTGAGGATTTTTTTTTTCCTCAGTGATTTTTGTGCCTCTTTTTCCATTTGGCCAATTCTACTTTTTAAGGCATTCTTCTCCTCATTGGCTTTTTGTACCGCTTATTATTTAGCCTATTCTGTTTTTTAGGTGTTATTTTCTTCAGTTGTGTGTGGGTGTGGATGGATATGTCCTTTGCCAAGTTGTTACATCTTTTTCATGATTTTATTGCATCAGTCTCATTTCTCTTCCAAATTTTTCTTCTACATGTATTCCCTGATTTCCAAAATCCTTTTTAAGGTCTTTCATCACTTGAGAACAATTCATGTTTTTCTTGAAAGCTTCAGATGTTGGAGCTTTGACTTTGTTATTTTCTTCTGAATATGTTTGTTTTGATCTTCCTTATAACCATAGTAACTTTTTATGGCCAGATTTTTTTTTTCCTGTTGGTCACTCATTTTTCCAGTTTTGACTTTTCACCCTTTGTTAAAGTGAGGCTCTACTTCCAGAGTAGAAAGTACACTGTCCCAAGCTTCAGGTGTTTTATTCAGCTCTTTTTTTGGCTTTTTTCTGAGGCAATTGAAGTTAAGTGACTTGCCCAGGGTCACACAGCTAGGGAATGTTAAGGTCTGAGACCAGATTTGAACTCAGGTCTTCCTGACTTCAGGGCTGGTGCTCTATCCACTGCACCATCTAGCTGCCCCTATTCAGCTCTTTTTAGAGATACTTCTAGGGACCTGTAAATTTTCAGTTCTTCCAAGGTGGTATGATCTAAGGAGTATGTTTACTAGTCTCTTGGCCTGTTTATCTGTGAATGACCACAAGCACTCTTTTCTGCACTCACACCATGAGATGGGCCCCCACACTACTGAGGCTACAAGCTCTGGTGTGCTAGTGCTCCTCTTCACCCTGGAATTACCACCCAAGACTATGGCCCAGATCTGAGCATGGGCAAAATAGCAGAGTTCTTCACCCAGAACCAGCAAAGAGACTTCTGTTCCTTGTGATCCATTGTTTGAAACCCCAACTCTTACCACATGTAGGCTGAAAGCTCTGGAAGCGATTGCTTATCGTTTAGTGACTCCCAAGACTTGCTCTTGGTTTGTTGGAGCTGGAGCTGTGCTGGTGTAGCCTGCAATGGACTCTGTTCCACTCTCATCCAGGTGTGACTGATCTTTTCTGCTGTCCTTCTAAATTGTCTTTGGCTGGAAAATTATTTCACCTGGTCATTTCATGGGTTTTATCCTCCAGTAATTGTTTTATGGCATTATTTAAAGGGAATAAGAGAAATTTAGGAGAGAGCTCAGGCAGTTTTCTGCCTTTTCTCTGTCATCTTGACTCTTGACTCTTCTCCTCCCCACTCCTAGGGTGTTTTAAACAAGGCTAAGATGACAGCAGTATGTTCTAAAGGAATGGGGCAGCTTCATTAATTTTTCCAACATATTACCAGGCTGTAGAAATTGTTTGGCTCAATGTTACTCTAAAAAATAAGGCCCTGCCATCAACCTATTCTTACTTCCCACTCCACCACTAATTAATTAGATCAAAGTCTGTTGGTAGCCTCTAAAGGACCCATCTCCACATGTTTAGGGTGAATTTTAGTTTCATTCCTAGTTGCAAACATTTTTCTTTATTTTGGCTTTTAACATATTAGATTTTGGGAAAACATTTTTTAAAATGACGTGCTATAGTCAGAAATATTAGAAACATAGATCTCCATCCAAAGGAATAGAGAATGATTAATTAGGTTTTAGCAACTGAACTGGGAAAAAGTTAAAAAAGATAAAAAGATAAATTGGGAAAATGGGGATGGTGGTGAAGGAGCAGCTTAAATTGTTTTTAGGTGGAGCCCTATACCTATAACTTGATGTCCATGTACATCAAGTGATTAATAAGATGCATTTTAACTCCTTCTTAGATCTGAAAGTCACATTTAGTTCTATTTAAGAGAAATAATCATGTATTTAAGACTAGGCAAAACCATGATGTACTTAAACTGTCTCCCAAAGCAATGGCAAACTTATATTAGCTAGTCTCCACTTTTTGTTTGTGCCATGGTCTAAAAAGAGGAAAATGTTCAATGTGGACATCAGATATTCCAGCATTTTCACTCTGAAAGAGTGAAAATTTTATTTTATACATTCACGTGAGTAAGTATAACACGACATGAGTAAGCCATGAGGATACAACTTAGTTAAATTCTTTACAATAATCAAAAGAAAAAAAAATGTTGTGACACTGTTGTGTGATTCACCCAATTATTACCACATTGATAAGTTGTACTTTATTTCCATGGGACTTTAAGAAACAGGGGTTTTTTTCTGCTAATATATTGCTTTTTTGTATTTATGGAATTTTTAGTGATACAATCTGTGAATTCTTGGTATAAAGTATATAAAGATATAAATGGTTTCTTCTGATTATTGCTATTATATGTACTACAACTCTTTTCCCATGACATAATTAAGATTTTTCTATGTCTCAAAAGAAACAATTTCCAATCACACAGTGATAAGTAATGGAGCCAAAGAGTTTGTACTTTGTTCTTGATTGATATAGTTGTTACCAGTTTATTTCACTGCACCATTGAGAAAATCAAATGAAATAATGTATAGAATGATGCTGTAGAAATTAAGTTAAAAACATTAGTGTGTTATATTTAGGTCAGCAGTAAAATTTTATATTCTTTTTTTTTTGATAGGGAGATAGTGGAATTTATTGACTAGGGAAATGACCTTGTTAGATCTGCGTTTTAGGAAAATTGGACAGCTAGGTAATGCATTAGATAGAAGGACCTGAAGTCAGAAGACTCATCTTTCTGAGTTCAAATCCAGCCTCAGACACTTAATAGTTTGCTCACTTACTTACTTGCTCTTACCAAATTTTATATTATTTAAGCTCTTGGTAAATAACATGAAGTCCACCAAAACTTGAGATTTTATCTAATTAGCTAGAAGACATTCAATTCTATAAATATATGAGCTTGCCTCTCTCTGCCAATGTCTATTCTCTTTTGTGAAAATACTGAAATCATAGTCCATGAAATTTTCACATCTGTGTATTTCTAATCACAGAGCCCACTGGTGAAAAATCTTGGATGAGTTGAGCTAAACTAGACTGGTCTAGTCTGAACTGAATGGTCTGAGACCATGAGACAGCATGCATTGCATTTGAGTCACAATCAGACTGTCAGACAACCTGCTGAGGAGATAAACATTGCCATGGATACACAAAGCAAGGAGTTTGCCAAGAGATGTCCAATCGTCTTCATTATTAAGTACTATGTGTCTCCTTTTTGTCTGTGGTCACAGGTAGAGTCTAGAAAATGCACCATTGGTCAGGATGGCATCATTTTTATCAGAAGAGGCTGATTAAAGACTTAAGTCCATAGCTTTATTAGTCAGTTATTTACCACCAAATAATGATTATCAATTAGCAATCAAAAAAAAAAAAAAAGAGAGAGAGAAGAAAAAGACTGCACGGCTTTAATCCAGAAAAGGAATATACCAGAGTGGCTGTTCATTCATTTAAGTCCTGTCTGACACTTCATGACCCCATTTGGGGTTTTCTTGGTATTTCCATCTCCAGTTTATCTCACAGATCAGAAAACTAACGCAGAGTTGGATTTGAACTCAGGAGGATGAGTCTTTCTGACTCTAGACCCAGCATTCTCTTCACTGTGCCACTTAGTATATCATGTTAATATTATATAGTTTATCTAGATTTTATCATTTAAGTGTCTCATGTTATTCTTTTTTTATTTATTAATACTTTTTATTTGCAAAACATATGTATGGGTAATTCCTAAACATTAACCCTTACAAAGCTTTCTGTTACAAATTTTCCCCCCTACTCCCCACCCCTCCCCTAGATGGCAGGATATCCACTACATGTTAATTATGTTAAAATACTTGACAAAATGAATATATATATATGCATATTTCCACACTTATCATTGCTGTGCAAGAAAAATCGTATCTACAAGAAAGAATAATCCGATAAAGGAAATACAATGCAAGCAAACCTCAATAGAGAACATGAAAATGTTATGTTCTGGTCCACATTTCACATCCCTCTCTCTGAGTGTATATGGCTCTCTTCACCGAACAATTGGAACTAGTTTGAAGCATTTCATTGTTGAAGAGAGTCATGTCCATTAGAACTGATCCTCATATAGTATTGTTGTTGCCGTGAATAATGATATCCTGGTTCTGCTCACTTCATTGAGTATCAGTTCATGCAAGTCTCTCCAGGCCTCTCTGAAATCGTCTTGCTGGTCGTTTCTTACAGAGCAATAATATTCCATAACATTCATATACCATAATTTATTCAGCCACTCTCCAATTGATGAGCATCCATTCAGTTTCCAGTTTCTAGCCATTACAAAAAGGGCTGCCACAAACATTCTTGCACATGTGGGGCCCTTTCCTTCTTTTATGATTTCTTTGGGATATAAGCCCAATAGAAACACTGCTAGGTCAAAGGGTTTGATAACTTTTTGAGCATAGCTCCAAATTGCTCTCCAGAATGGTTGGATCAGTTCACAGCTCCACCAACAATGCATCAGTGTCCCAGTTTTCCCACATCCCCTCCAACATTCATTGTTATCTTTCCCTGTCATTTTAGCCAATCTGGCAGGTGTGTAGTGGTACCTCAGAGTTGTCTTAATTTGCATTTCTCTGATCAATAGTGATTTGGAGCACCTTTTCAGGTGACGAGAAATAGTTTCAATTTCTTCATCTGAAAATTGTCTGTTCATATCCTTTGACCATTTATCAATTGGAGAATGGCTTGAATTCTTATAAATATGAGACAATTCTCTATATATCTTAGAGATGAGACCTTTCTCAGAACCCTTAAATGTAAAGATGATTTCCCAATTTGATGCTTCCCTCCTAATCTTGTCTGCATTAGTTTTGTTTGTATGGAAACTTTTTAACTTAATATAATCAAAATTATCTATCTGGTGTTCAATTAAGAGTTCCAGATCTTCTTTGGACATAAATTTATTCCATCTCCACAGGTCTGAGAGGTAAACTATCCTATATTCCTCTAATTTGGTTATAATATCACTCTTTATATCTAGATCATGAACCCATTTAGATCTTATCTTGGTATGAGGTGTTAGGTGTGGGTCCGGCCTTTATTTCTTCCACACTAGTTTCCAATTTTCCCAACAGTTTTTGCCGAATAGTGAGTACTTATCCCAAAAGCTGGGGTCTTTGGATTTATCAAACACTAAATTGCTAACGTTATTACCTACCTTGGCCTGATATGCTATCCTATGCCACTGATCGACTGCTCTATTTCTCAGCCAGTACCAAATGGTTTTGATGACCGCTGCTTTATAATATAGTTTTAGATCTGGTACAGCAAGGCCACCTTCATCTGTCTTTTTTTTCATTAATTCCCTTGAAATTCTTGACCTTTTGTTCTTCCAAATGAACTTTGCTACTATTTTTTCTAGATCTGTAAAATAATTTCTTGGGAGTTTGATTGGTATGGCACTAAATAAGTAAATTAGTTTGGGTAGTATTGTCATTTTTATTATATTCCCTCGGCCTACCCATGAGCACTTAATGTTTTTGCAATTGACTAGGTCTGATTTTATTTGTGTGGAAAGTGTTTTGTAGTTTAGTTCGTATAGTTTCTGACATTTTCTTGGCAGATAGATTCCCAAATATTTTATGCTATCATCCATTATTCTTATGGAAACAATGGACAGATATGGGTGAGATAGTACCATAGGTGGAATGAAAATTGGTTGAATGACAAGTCCAAAAAAATAATGCCTTGATATTAATTTGGAAGAAGTCCTCCAGTGGAGTCTCCTAGGGAAATGTGCTTGTGTTTCATTATATAATATTGTTTATCCTTTATTTGGATTAAGACATAAATAGCATCCTTATCCAACTGCAAATGATACAAAGCTGGGAAAATTAAATTACCTTCATAAGTGATATGGTCAGCATTCAAACATATCCTAACAGGCTAGTGCTTTAAAATAGATGTAATAAATGAAGTCAAATAGAGAGAAGTGTAAATTTTTGTACACGTATTTAAAAGATTAAAAAATTAAATATCAAAAAGATTTAAAAGATTTAAGACAGTTCATCTGAAAAATATATTGGGTTTTTAGTGGACTCTAAACTATGAGTCGGTATTATAATGTGTCAGACAAAAAGGCTAAGGCAACTGCTTTGAGAGACACTCAGACTTCAGAATATAAGAGGGGACATCACTCTGCTAGACACACCAGATCACGAAACACCTAAGGCATTTGTTGTAGGCATTAGAATATTATTGATAAACCATGGAATATTCAGATGAGGGTAACCAGACTAGTAAAGGGCTTCAGGATAATGCCATGAAAATTATTTGAAAAAGCTGGGGTTGTGTTGGCTGAAGATGAGAAATCTTAGGTAGGACGTCAAAATAATTTTCAAGTATTTGAAGAGCTATCCTGAGGAAGAGGAATTAATCTTGTTTGACTTAGTCCCATGACCAAAGCCAGGAACAATATATAGGTAGCATTTTCAAAGGGGCAAATTTTCCCTTGATGTCATGAAAATTTTCTTAAGAATTAGTGTGACATATTAGAACTAGGAAATAGTTCTAACAAGTTCTCTAGTCTAATCTCCTCAATTTACAGGTGAGAATTCCGAAGCCCAAAAATAACAGGGTAAGCCCAAAATCACATTCTTAACATTCTAATGCTCACTGACCATCAGTCCTATCTTCTTTCAAAGAGTGTGTCAGGATGATACAAGTATGGGCAGCCAATTAAAAAACATTTTATTTCTTTATTCACCTTCATAGTTCTGTAGCAACTGCTGTATGCACAATTGGCAATCCTATGGGGCTAAAACAAAGGAAAAAAAGACCTGAATTTTTTTTACCATAATGAAAAGTATTTCCATCATTCACTGGGGAGGAGGAGGAAAAAAAGAGTCTTCCTTGTTTGTATAGTTGTTTGTATATATTCCCTCAAAGCCACTTTTCCAATGAAATATGAAAGACTGTGCAGTATACACTGAAGAGACAATTTCCAGATAGAGGCTGGATGGGCATTTGTCAAGATATACCAGATCAGGGAATTTCTACCCTTTTTTGTGCACTGGATCTTTTTTGGCAGGCTGGAGAAGCCTGTGGACCCTTCCTCAGAGTCATAGTTTAAAATAATTTAGGGAATTAAAAAATACTTTTAAATTTTTTCATCAAAGTTCACATGAACTTTGAAATCTATTCCTGGTTTTAGATGCCAGGTTAAGAAACCCTGTAGTAAGGAGCATTCCTAGAGGTGGCTTCTGAG
>JAJPUD010022720.1:0-20963 GCA_023553655.1 Myrmecobius fasciatus | reverse complement strand
TTTCTTGGTAGAAATACTGAAGTGGTTGGCCTTTTCCTTTTGCTCATTTTACAGTTTAGGAAACTGAGGCAAATGAGGTTAGGTGACTTGCTTAGGGTCACACAGCTAGTTAGTTGCTTGAGTGTGGATTTGTACTCAAAAAGAAGAGTCTGGCCCCAGGGCCAGCACTCTATCCAAAAGGCACCAGCCATCCAAAATTAGGGCTTAAGTATACCTGATTAACAGTGGTTTTTCCAAATTTGGAAGGGAGGGAAAGAGGGAAGGAGGATCTGAGGGTAGAGAATATGTTTGAGATTGAAAAAAATGTCATTTTAAAAAAGGATGGCCCGAGTGTTTCTGACCACAGTGATAGAACACAGGGAAAGGTTTAATGATGCCCACAAGGCTCCCAAAAGTTGGTATTCCCAAGACCTTGCCCTTGGAAGATGCTTAACCAATGCTGGTGGAGTTGAAAGTAAAGGTCTTAAAATGGTGCCCATTTTTCGTGTATTTTCTACCATTTTTTGACTTTATACACATTAGTAAAATTTGTGCAGCTAAGTGTTGGGAGCTCTTGGTGTCCCTGGGTGCTGTGGGCATGGGGTTTACAGTGTACCTGTGCAGGCTGAATAAATCACTACAGTGGGGGGCTTGAGCCCCCTCTACTATCTCCACTTCTATCATAGCTGACGCCCTTCTAGGCCAGGCCTTGTGCAGGATCCGTTGAGCCACAAGCTAGGGAAGACAGTAGGGGCAGCTAGCCCCAGCCCTTTGTTAGACATACATTGCTCAATGCCAGCCTTTGTTAGACATACATTGCTCAATGCCAGCCTATGGTAAATTTTCATTCTAATTGACTTGAATTAAAGTCAAATTAAGTATATGTCAGAAGCTCTGCAGGTGCTTTTTACCTCTTTTTTCAGCCTTTTCCGATCCTTTTCTTTTTTAAACAAAAGGAAGCAGGGAGATGGGAGGAAAAATCACTTTGAGAGTATTACCACAGATTTTTTGTATTCCTCCTTTAGGAAGACGTTCCTGTGATAGTTAAAAGGAAAAGAGGGAGACCTCGGAAATACCCTATAGAAGCAACCGTAAAAATTAGTAAGTACTGATTTAAAAAAAAAAACAAAACATTAAATTGCTTGTTATATTTTTAATCAGACATAAAATGTCAAACTGATTTTCTAAATTACCTTTCAAACTTTTTTTTTTTAGAAGAGGACTCCAAGACTGGTACTGATGCTGTAAGTGTTTCTTCCTTACTAAACTCCCTCTTGCAAAAAACAAAAACAAGCAAAAACCCCAAAACTTTTCTTCCAGTAGTTAACAGCCTGTTTCTTCCCTTCAGATTAGCATACCACAATACAAATGACACCCTGCATATGGCAGTTGTGGCTGCTTTTTAATGGAAGCTAAAGGCCAGCCTGATAGTGGACGAGCCTTCTCCGAGGCTTGTCTCTTCCCAACCTGCTTGTGTGACCCCCAGGCTAGGTTCCCATGCCCGTGGCAGTGTGTCACTAGGGGTTTTTCTATAAATCCTGGCAGCCGTGCTTTCCCACGCAGAGCCTGTTTGACTGTTCTGGGAGAGAAATCATTAATGTTTTCTTTATAGGCAGTCAGAAAGCATTCCTGCATTATGGGTGAAATGCTTTGAGGAAACTGCTAATCCAAATTGACCTTTTGGAATAGTCATGATTACGTCATCGAACCTTTTGTTTTCTAGTCTCCCTGGGATTTTGTCAAATTCACTAATTTAGAAGATTTCCCCTTTTGTTTAGATCCAGCAATCTCCACCGAGGGACAAAGTGAAGGCTGAGCCATCGGGTATGTTTCCTGCAGCCTTCCTCTTGGTGATGAATGGGAGAGTGGAGACCTTGGTGTCAGTGCTCAGTCATAAGCGTGTTTCATGGTCTAGTGAAAGGTCCCCAGAACTTGGAGTCCGAAGCTCCAGGTTCAGGTCCCCACTCACTGAGGTGACGTGTGAGAAATCACTAACCTCTCATCTGTTAATTAGAATTAGTGTCGGTACTGTCTATCTGTCCCATCGGTTATTCTGAGGAAGGCTCTTTGAAAGCCATTAAATGTCATAGGAACATAATAATCACCTTTTGGTTTCCTTCCCTTTATCATGAGTATCCTTTTACTTTAGCAGAAGTTTAAGGTGTTCTCAGCAGCCTTTTGTTGATGGGTCACCTGTCACTTGCCATTCTTCAGGTGAATAGGATCACTATATTGCTCTGGCACATTTTTTTTATTTTTCAGTGGCTAAGTCAGAAATAATTTTGAAGGTTCTCCAATCTCTGCTTTCCATGCGTATCTCTTCCCCTTTCCCCCTTGGATTCTCCCCGATATGGTCTAGGTCATCTTCTAGATACTGGGAGAGGACAGAGGATGTCCTTCAACAGCTACTTTGTGCTTAAAAAGCCCATCCAGCTCACATTCCCCCCTTTTCTAGCCCCATGGTCCCCTGCTGATGTCTTTGGACGGTTCTTTAGTAATGTGCTGCAGCCTGTCCATGCTTATTATGAATTTCTTGACACATCAAGGTGGTGTTAGTATTTATTTAAAGATAAAAACAACTCTTCCCCACCCCCCCCCAAAAAAAAAAAAAAAAAAAAAAAAAGCATAGACCTTCTTTTAAAAGGCCCGGACTTAAGCCAAGAAAATGTCAGGAACTATATGAACTAAACTACAAAACACTTTCCACACAAATAAAATCAGACCTAGTCAATTGGAAAAATATTAAGTGCTCAGGGGTAGGACGAGCGAATATAATAAAAATGACAATACTACCCAAACTAATCTACTTATTTAGTGCCATACCAATCAAACTCCCAAGAAATTATTTTACAGATCTAGAAAAAATAGTAGCAAAGTTCATTTGGAAGAACAAAAGATCAAGAATTTCAAGGGGATTAATGACAAAAAAGACAGATGAAGGTGGCCTTGCTGTACCAGATCTAAAACTATATTATAAAGCAGCGGTCCTCAAAACCATTTGGTACTGGCTAAGAAATAGAGCAGTCAATCAGTGGCACAGGATAGGATATCAGGACAAGCTAGGTAATAACGTTAGCAATTTAGTGTTTGATAAACCCAAAGACCCCAGCTTTTGGGATAAGTACTCACTATTCAGCAAAAACTGCTGGGAAAATTGGAAACTAGTGTGGAAGAAATTAAGGCTGGACCCACACCTAACACCGCACACCAAGAGAAGATCTAAATGGGTTCATGATCTAGATATAAAGAATGATGTTGTAATCAAATTAGAGGAACGTAGTATAGTTTACCTCTCAGACCTGTGGAGATGGAATAAATTTATGCTCAAAGAAGATCTGGAACTCTTAACACCAGATAGATAATTTTGATTATATTAAGTTAAAAAGTTTCTGTCCAAACAAAACTAATGCAGACAAGATTAGGAGGGAAGCATCAAATTGAGAAATCATCTTTACATTTAAGGGTTCTGATAAAGGCCTCATTTCTAAAATATATAGAGAATTGTCTCATATATATAAGAATTCAAGCCACTCTTCAATAGATAAGTGGTCAAAGGATATGAACAGACAGTTTTCAGATGATGAAATTAAAACTATAATCATATGAAAAGGTGCTCTAAAAGGCCCAGACTTAAAAATAAAACTGTTTCTGGTATTTTTTGTTGATTCTGATTTGCTTCATGCACTCCACAGTCTGGTTCCAATTTAACCTTCCAGTCTTTACTTGTTTTTTATTTTCAAAACATGCAAGGATAATTTTTTTCAACATTGACCTGTGAAAAACCTTGTGTTCCATTTTTCCTCCTTTCTCCTCACCCCCTTCCCTAGATTACATGCAACCCTAGTAGATGGTAAACATGGTAAACATGGTGCATCTAACTTTCCAGTCTTAGCTCATTCACATTTGTCCCTCTTATTAATCTATGATCATCCAAACTGGTCTGTTTTCTGTACTCTAAGCAGATGTCACATTTTCCAGTTCTGAACCTTGGCACAAGGTGAAGGGCCTTCCCTGCCCTCCCCACGCCCTTGCCTGCTGGCATCTTCCCTTTTATCCAAAGCCCATTTCAAATGCACCTCCTCCAGGAAGCTTTCTTTGGATACGTCCTCCAAGTGCAAACTGGAAGTGATCTCCCCTTCTTCCAGGAGCATGCATTTTATATCCTTCTGCTTGGTCCTAGCCATTTTATCTCCTCTGCTCAATTTGTAAACTCATTAAGGATGGAATCTTTCTGTCTCCCACAGTGCCTTGCACAGCATTTTGCATATGCCAAGTACTTAGAAAATGCTTTTTAAATGAATGAAGTAATGAATATATACGTGAGGGGTTGGAATAAGCAAAGATGTACATTATAGACAGTTGCTCTTTACAGCTGATCATGACAGATAATTCTAGATAAGATTTGTTTTCTGGAAGCCAAAGAAAGGGTGAAGCGAGAGTAGAGGAGATAAAATGTGAGATTTGCTCAGGGTACAGGAGATGTCTGTGCTTGGGAAGGAAACCACTATTCTAGATTTAGAAGAGAGTATCAGATGCAGATATAAAAATTGCGCTGTGACTTCACAATATGAGCAAGAAATAAATTTGTCCCGACGCTAGACTTTTTGTAAACCTTGTCTGAATGTGATCTTACAGGGAGGAAGTGAAATTCAGAGGAGATGTTAAGTTTAGGGGAAACGGTGCAATGCGTATAAGCTTGAGCATCTAATTTGAAACACAAATATATTAACTCAGTTTTAATATAAAGAATTAAATTCTGCTGAATTTGTGCAGCATCAGCAATTTTAATGTATTAACTTGACAACCTGGCAGAGTATAGTTTGTATAGGCCTGAAACTAGTGAGTTTTTGTAGCGTTCTACCCTTTAAGGAGATTGCTTTTCTTTTTTGAGTATGACCATAAAGAGAACATACATTATCAGATTTCTTTTACCACTTTTCATTGATTTCATAATGTTTTATGTAATGATAGAACATTCTTTTATAAAGAAATCTTTACTTAAAAGAGTTTCATTGAGTTGTTAGACATTTTATGACTATTTTTTGCTTATTACATTTCTAAGATCATAATAGTTTATCTGAATAAAGTATTAATGCACTAATTTTTTTGCTTTTCTTAACGAAGACTCTGGGAAAGAGAGAGGAAATGAAGTGAATTTGACCAATGTAAGTGTCCATTATTTTATCTTTTTTTTTTTTTTTTTTTTTACAAATATATATCTTAAGTGAAAGTTGGGTTTCCTTCTGAACTTTGGTCTCATTTCATTTGATTGCCCTTAGGACAACGGAGAAGAAAAAATAGTAGCAGTTATACGTCGTAGAGGAAGAAAGCCCAAGCGTTCTTTCACAGGATTAGAAGGAACAGGTATGATTCAAAAGAATTGATTTTAACTGGTTGAAAATTACTTTTTGATGTATTTTGGATATAGATTATTTCATCATTTTAAAATCAGCTTTTATTTGTATTTTTCTTCTTTGAGGGAAAAGATCCAATGGTTCACAGCTTGTATTCATATTACCTAAATAGTACAAATTGCTATAATCCCATGTCAGAATTGGTATATACCAGATGCTTTTCCGAGTACAACTGAATTTTCGATGAATTCTGGCTGTGAACTGAATAAGTAAACTATCTCAAATGTGTTTGAGAGATTGTTAAACAAGGTGCAAATTGCAAATCTAAAACAAAAAAGAAGTGGAAAACCACTTCTTTTGCTTCCAAGTCCCTTTCTGAGTTGTCCTTCTAAACTTAGTGCCTCCATCTTTTGGAATATTGTGTAGAATAACAATTGAAATTCTGTCTAAGCAGAAACAGCAGAACCAGAAAGAAAACGTCCTAAGTCAGTGCCTGAAGCAGCTGAGGACAAAAAAGACCCAGAGTCGGAGGAGGAAGAAGTGGGGGAGGAAGAGGAGGAAGATGAAAAGTACTCAAGAGCCACGACAAGATCTGCCACGAGACTAGAAGCTCAGAGGTAAGCATCTCTTACAAAGTGGGTCACAGAGTCTCGGGTGAAGGGGACCTCCGGGGCCTGATGACCCCATCGTCCCTTCTGGAGGGTGTCCCTCCAGCCTTCACATGAGGTGTCCACCTTTGAATAGCTAAGAACATACTTGGCATTATGTTTTATGGGACTTCTTCCAGTTTTGTATTGCTCCTTATGGCCTTTTAAAATCAGTCTTACTGGTTCTTTACCCCACTCCATGTGGGGGTTGTTCTAACCCTCTATTTTCTCTGAGACCCCCACACCACGCCCCCACCCTCCCCTTTATTCTCCCTTTCAGACCTTGGAGCCCCCCACAGCACTAAGCAGCTCTTGGTCCTTTCCTGTCTGTTCTGTATTGTGCTCGTTTGTCCCCAGTTGTGGGTTTGCCTGTTTGCTCCCCTTGAGCCCAGGTGCGCTCCTGCCATGCTTAGGCCCAGGTATGGTGACCCCCTTTCTGTCCTCCCTGCCGTCTGCGTAGCATCCCTTTTCACCTGGATGGGATCTCTGCCTTATCACCCAGGCTACCCTAACTTGCCATCATCTCATGTCCAGATATGGTTGTGTTCTTGGGTTTGCTCTCATCTTAAGAACAGCCCCTCCTCTCCACACCCTCCCCCCCTCCCCCCCCCCAGCACTTCTGCTCTTGGCGCTCCTGCCACCGCCGCACAGACGGGCCCTCAGTCTCACTTTGCCTGGACCGCTCATGGGACCGTTCGGACTTTACTAATGGAAAGGGCTCTCCCAGCTCTCCAGTCTGGCCTGTATCTGAACAAAGTCCCGTCTATGGCGAGGACCCTCCTCCTAACGTAGCTCATTCCTCCTGGACACCCTTCGTTGCTAGAAAGGTTTTTCTTACATCAAGCCAAAATCTTCCTTTTTCCAACATGCACCCTTGCTCCTGGTCATGTCATCTGGTTCCACATAGAACAAGTCTGCTCCCCCTTCCTTTTGACTCCCTTCACATGTATTTGCTCTGTCTTCCTTCACTTCTCATCTTCCTCAGGTGAGACAAGAAATGGTTAACCCTCTAATGTTCTGATCTGAAGGCTCCTTAGATGCCCCGCTTCTCCTCTTTTCACCCCCCTCCCGTTGTCTTCTCTTCAGCCTTCTTCAACTCCCAGAACTAAATGGAGCACTCTACAGAAGGCCTGGTCAGGGCAAATAAAAGGGTGGGTTCTGTTTATTGCAAAGGGTACGTTATTCTACATCCTTCTTAGCAAACAAAACAGAAACAAAATTAAAATTGAGCAGCTTTGCCTTCTCTTGTTTTTTATCATCCTTTCCATTGCAAGGAGAAGTCCCATCTTTTCTTTGATTAATCAGCCTCAGCATTTCCGTGCCGATTGCATGCCAGGAACTGTTAGATACTGGAATTCAAAGACAAAAATGAAACTTCCTGCCCCCAAACTTTGATTTTCCTCTTTATCCCAAAATCACTTTTAAAAATCCATCTTAAATTGTTTTGCCAGTTCCAGATCATTTTGAACTTTACCTCTTCTGCGGAAACTAATCACAATATCTTCTTTTACTCATTCACTATTGTGTATCCTGGCTTCCATCTTCTGAACATAGGTGGTTTTGTTTTTAAATCTGGGTCAGTGAGTTTCTTGTATCCATATCCATCTCCTAAGAAAACTCCCCCTTTTTTCCTTCGAGACTTTTTTCTTAGTGCCTTAAACTTAATTCTCCAGAGTTCCCTTTCTCTAGGACTGACTTTTGGGGTCAATCTTAATCCCTGAGGTCATATTGACAACCTTCCTCTTAAGTTTTCTGAAATCTCTGGTGCCTAAATCGGGTGCATTCGGACTTTGCCTGGCTTCCTTGCCTCTGCTACCACAAATTCGAAAGTGGAATGTTCACTGCCCACCAAGGTTCCTGTGATTTCCACTCCGGCATCCAATTCTTTCATGTCCATGTAAATCAGGTCCAGAATAGAAGCTCCCCTCACTGGCTCCTCTATCATTTGAAGGGTAAAATTAGTATTATGCCAAGTCATGAAAATTGTAGTTGTTCTGGTTTGGCAGAGAGAGGGCTCCAGCAGATGTCCAGATAATTGAAGCTCCCCATGGCTGTTATATCATGGCTCCCTGCAACTTGTAATCTCTTTCCTTAACTCATCATTTCTTTCTCTCTTTTTCTTCAGGTGGTCTTGGCCTATACTCTTATTGACAACATCATTTCGATTTCTGCTTCCCCTTCCTCGATTTCTTGGCTAGATTGTGGCTCTTCGATTCCTTAGGCCGCTCCCAGCCCCTTCCTGCCTCTCCTGTTCTTTTTCAATAAGTCACACCCTTCCAAGGCCACATTCAGATCACTTATGAGTCGCTGCCAGTCACATTTAGGAGTTCCAGTTTGTGTCATTGCATTAGGAGATCTAGCTCGTCACCCATTTTACTCCGGTGTGTTTATTTAAGCGACTGCTGTCTGTGAGGTTTTTCATCTTTGTCGTCTCAGTACCTGTCCCAGAGCCTTGCAAGTAGGAAGCAGTCGGTAAATGTGGAGCTGAAGTTAAATCCCTCATGCTCATTCCACATTTTCTCTTCCCATAATGCCGCCACCAGTCCACTTCACTGATCATTGCTACTCCCTTACTTTGAGTTGAGGGACGGAGGCCCAGTCTCTGAGGTGAGAGCTGCGGAGGTCCCTTCCATTTCTACATCTTTGAGCCTGTGAAGATTCTAAGTGTACTTTACATTTTAGCCATCTGTTTCCATTTGCATACTGTTTATTTCTCATCCTGAAATCATGGTCGTTGCTTTCCAGGTTTCCAGTAAGTTATTCTACTCGGGCTCAATTTGGCAAATAGGTGTTATGGGCTTGCTCCGTTGAAGTCAGTGTGCCAAGAATGGAAGGGAGTAGAAGTTAATAAAATACAGTCCCTGCCCTTTGAAAGCCAATGGTCTCTGAGAAAACACGGTGTGCAAGTCATTGTAATGCAATAATAAGGGGAGAGACTCATAAGACAGGGTCTGTGAGATCTGGTAAAACAAGGGAAAGGATTGCTTCCTACTGAGCTGAGGGGTTTGGGGAAGGTGATGGGAAGCCAAGGTAGCTAAGCTTTGAACATGGGTGACTGATGGAAACAGGAAGTCAAGGAGGAAAACAGGCTTTGGTTTAAAAAGAAAGTTAGGTCTGCTTTGTACATGTTGGATTTGAGGTTCTGTGACATATCGATGATGAATTGTCTAGAAGGCAGTTGAAGGTGCAGCTCTAGAGCTCAGAAAAAAGCTGTAAATTTGAGAATCATCTTTATCGAGCTAATAATTGAACCTTTAGAAGAAGATGAGATTAACAAAAAGGAGAAAGCTTTGTTTGCTAGTATAGCCTCTGTCAGTCATCACTCCTCATTTTGCATTTATGCTGTTTGCTTCTCCCTCCATAATGTCATGCTCATCCTTAAATGACTTCCCAACTTAACGCTGTTTTGATTTTTTTCTTGATTCCGCAGGCTGTGCACAACCTTTTCCAGCTTGGATCAGGCTTCATTCCCACTCTCCAGAGTTAAGGAGAATGTGCAGGAACACTTAACAAAAAACATCACCTACAGACCCACCTGCAGAAATGTGGAATAATAATAGCCACAAGCCCTTTTTTCCTAAAACTTCAAATGTGCCCATTTACCTTGCTCCCACATCGTCCCCGTTTCTAGTCATTTATAATGAGCTTTGCTTTATTGGAGAAGCATAGATCTATTTGCTGGAAGGAAGCATTGAGTCCCCCAGTCCAGCCTGCTGGACTTTAATCAAGTGACGTTTTCTTAACCCTAATTTATGGAAGAGGCAGCTGGACCAGAAAAGTTCAAGTTTACCCAAGTTACACAGCAAACACAGTAGAAATTAAAATAGCCCCACCACCACCCCAGTCCCTTTTCTGCTGTGCCCGTCTTGCCTTACTAAGCGTATTCTGTGAGGGCTCAGCCAGCAAAGCGCTCGAATCTGAAATCATTGATGCTCTTAAAGTCTTTCCTAAATGTGAATCTAATATTGTCATTATTGCCTGAAACGTCCATTTCTGGGCTGCTTCGTTTTGGTGATTCTTTGTAAACACCTGCCAGCTTGCTGTACTTAGATGCCCTGGTTACAAGGCCTTTTTCCCCCCACATATTACACGTATCGTACAGTTTTATTGCTTTTTTTACAGTCATGTTAGGGATTGAAAGCATCCAAAGTTCCCGAGCCTCTTGAGGGTTTTAAGAGCTTTGCTGTTTTTATCTCTGGTGCTCTCACTTCTTCAGAGTAAACCTCTCTTTCTCAAAAGCACTCCCAAGGGGCTTCGCATTTCAGACTGTATTCATCCCTCACCCCTACAGCCCAGTTGTTGTTTTTAATCTGTTTCAGAAAGCAGCCGAGCAAGCCAGCTACCCGGGCCACTTCCAAACTTGGCAGCCCAGAAACATTTTCTCCTCGAAACCGCCAAAAATTGGCAAAGGAGAAGGCCACCAGGGAAAAAGTTAGCAAATCTCCCCCGTTAGGAAGGTAAGTCCTTACTCGCATTTAACTCGCTTTAAGTCCCTAACAAAGTTTCTTCTCTTACACAAGTTACGTCCTAAAGAATCCCTCTGTCACTTGCTTTTTGGCAGGGCAGTAGAAAAGGGAAAGGGATTCGAGAAGCCCCTGCTTGTTGCCCACCCCCCAAAGAAGGGCTCAGCTGGCTGGCTCTTGAACAGCTTCCTCTGTGTTACCAGAGAGCCTCATTCTCAGTGACACAGGTGGCAGCATGTTCCCCTCAGCCGGCCCACGCAGGCTTCTGAGGAGGCCAGGGGGACACACTTATCGCCGGTGCCCCCGGCTGTGGCTGAAGGGCCCAGGAGTTTGGAGGCCCAGCCTGGAACACACCGGGAGAGGTTTTGAAGGATGAAATGTGGTCACAGAGCCCAGAGGCCCTTAGGGGACACACTCGTGCCTAACAACTTGGGAGTACAGTTCAGAGAGGGAGGAGAGGGAGAAGGGAGGGAGAAAGAAAGAGTGGGGGAGACAGAAAGAGAGAGATGGGAGAGACAAAGGGCGGGGGGGAGGGGAATAGAGATAGTGGGGGGAGAAAGACAGAGATGGGCGAGAGACAGAGGGAGGGGAAGGCAGACCAGCTGGGCACAAAGACCCGGCAGCCAGCCCCCGCCTCCAACGTGGCGCACTCCTCCCCCGCTCCTTAAAGCTCACCATCACTTTCCTCCCAAGTTATCTGAAGTTGGGCACGTGTGTCTCATCTCCTTTTTTACAAAGGAGTGGTCCTGGCCGAGCACTTGGCCCAGACCGTGTCCCTTGGTGCTCTGGCCGTCCAAGGAGCTGGATTCTGGGGCTTCATGGTGGTCATCCCTCGGGCTCAGAGTCTGGTGACTGACCGCAGCCCCCCAGCTAGAGAGTGTTAGCAGCCTGAGGTGAATCCAGGTCTCACTTCTGCCTCCTCCTGCCGTACCCCCTTGGCTGGGTGCACAGACCCCAACTCCCCTCCCAGGCCGCCTGTCAGCTCAGTGCTTCCCTTGATCTCCTAGCAGCGAGCCTCTGACAGATCCCCACTCCTGCGGCCTTTGTCACTCGGTGTCATGTCAAGCCCATTCTGGTGGCCAAGTCTTCCCCTGCCGCGGTCCTGCTTCCGCTCCTATTGGACCTTTCCAGTTTGGTGCCTCCTGGGCATCTCAGACTCGCCATGTCCCTAGAGACTCTCTCCAAGCCCTCCCCATCTCTCTGGAGGGCACAGCCGGCCCTACAAGTCAGACAGCTCAGTCTTGCTGGAGTCTTCGGGCCCCCCTCCCGTGCCATGCGGTCTGTGCCTTTGAAGCCCCTGCCATAGTTCAGGCTTTCGTTCCCTTCTCCCTTCCTCACGGTCCTGCCTGCCTCGGGTCTTTCCCCTCTGCAATAAACACCCAGCATCCAACACAGACTCTTCTGCTGGCACCGGGACCTTGGCTGCCTGGCTCCCGCCTCTCTCCGGCCCTCTTGCCCATCATCCTCCGCACCCCCCAGCCTCTGTGCCATCCTGTATCCGTGTATTTACTCAGGCCTTATCGCCACCTTGTCAAAACCCGAGGGCCTCCTTCCACACAAAACTTCCTGATCCTCCACCTCTCAGCCTCTCCCTCCAAACAATACTGCCAGCTTATCGTGCAGAATCTGCACGTGCTAGTGCATTGAGGGCAGAAGTGATTTGTGTCTGCGTCTTTATCCCTGCTGCCTGCCCCGTGCCCAGCAGCCTGTGGACATCGGGTCCTCATTGTATGATTAACAAGAGCTCTGGAAATGAAGCGAGCTGCTTCCTAAAACATTGAGCGAGTCCCTGTCCCCGTCCCTGTCCCCGTCCCTGAATGGAGCCTCTGCGCCAGGAGCTTTTGAGGAGATGTACCCGGGTCGGCCTAGGGGACCCTTCACTTAGCTCTGAGTCTGAGTCCCTCTAACGCCTGGCCCTGCTTCCATTCTGCTAGAAGACTTTGCTCACAGCGGGGTTTTTATGTAATTTTTTCCAAGTAAGGAAAATCTACTTGCTCCGTCGCCACCATGGGGGGGAGTGGGGGAGGGGAGTGCGCATGGAAGCCCTTCTAATGACTCCACAGCATCAGTGGAACAGATTCCCCCAGTGACCGCGCCTTACAATCCTCTCAGACTCTTGACTCTGTCACCCACCTCTCCATCCAGAGGCAGGGGACATGTGTGGCCGTGTAAGCTGCCCCCTCCTCGGCGGTCGCCGGGCCTCTGCTCTGCCAGGCTTGTTTTCCAGAGCCTGGACGTGTCCCCCGGGCTCTGGTGATGCTTTAGCACGTCCCCGTGCCGCCCCAGCTCCATGTCTGCAGGTAGATCTTCAGTGGGTTTCCAGCCCACCTGGAACATCTTCCCCTGCTGAGGACTCAGCTGCAGGTCATGGCAAGTGAAAGGGCAAAAAAACAGCTGGAGAGAGGGACTTAAAGGAAGGAGATGATTGTGACAGCGCGGAGGGAAGGTCACAAAGGCCCTGGTGAATGGTGGAAGTACTGCTGCGTTAGAGCCAGGTTGGGAAAGTCGGGGCAGCTCGTGCCGGGGCAGGGCCGATTGTGACGTCCCCAGAAAGGGGGAAGTTGGAGGGAGAACAATTCTACTGAGGGAGGCGGCTTCGATCCTGGACGTAATCAGCTCGAGGGGCAGCCAGACGTCCACTTAGAAATGTCCAAAGGCAGGGAAAGGTTGGGCCCAAAGGGCTTTAAGAGGTGACAACCGCAGCCATGGGCCAGAGGAAGTCCCCAAGTGCACATGGGTTGGAAAAGGGTCAGGGAGGGCACAGTGGCTGATAGCCAGGGACCGAGCCATGTGACAGACGCCCCGGGGAAATGAGTCAGAGCGGAGGATGTTCTGTCCAGAAGGAGGATTGGGCGATTGATCCGTGGTGATCGATAGGATTGCTTCCCCAGGACAGTCCAGGCTGGTCTCTGCAAGATGACAAAACCTCCCCCAAGAAGGCCCGCCTTCTCCTAGGAAGACAGAATGTAAAAGATCAGATGGACGTGGAAATGGAGGGAGAGTAAGAAAGCCGAGACAAGGGGAGGGGAGCGAGAGCGCAGGAGGAGGCGGGGGTTCCCCAGGACAGAGGGCACGCAGCTGGGGAAAGCAAGATGGGGATGGGGAAGGTCGCGCTTGCTGGCAGTGTCAGTCACGTAGTTGCTGTGCTGGCACAGGCTGGGAAACCTGGTCAGGACATGATGCCACGGAAACAACAAAAGGGCACCAGGAGCTTTGCTAACAGGTCACGGCATGGCCCGCCCTTCAGGACCCGCTCCTGGAAAGCCAAGTGCGTGGTACACGCCCTCAGGAATCAGCCTGGGCTGGTCCTGCCTGAAGAGAAGCTCCACAGGCACAAGGACACTGGCTCTTTCTCCAAGTTCCTGGTGCCCGCCTGGCCCACAGTGGGCATTTAGGGAAGGGTTATGGGGCACACTGCTCTTCTCCTGGATCACCTCTTGAGGCCCTCGACCATTCTCCGAGCTTTCCCAGGACCCCAGCCTCTCGGGGCTCGTCAGAGAAGCTGCACCTCTCAGTGATGGGTCTTGTGCTGATGGCACTCGGTGACCCGTGCTAGGAATACAGAGCCAAGCGGCAGAGATCTTGGTTTGGAAAGTGTCCGGGAGGGCCGGGGAGCCGACTTTAGTCACCATATTGTTTCCCTGATGGAGGACAGCAGGCAGTGGGACAAGAGAAGAGGTTGGGGGAGGCTGGGACGGGCCTTCAGAGGGCAGAGCTGAGCCACGGTGATGGTGTCCACCCTGCCGAGATGGCTCCTCCCAATGCTAATTTTGTCTGGAGAGCAAAATTCAGGAGGGACTTGGCGTCCTTTGTTACCTCTGCCAGTCTCGATTTTCCTTACATAGCCTCAAAATTCATAGCAATAAACTTATCACTCGTCAGTGTACGGATTCAGTCGGCAGCAGAAGCACAGAGGCCTTGCCTGACTTCCCCCACCTCTCCTCCAGCTCTTGGCGCCATTGCCCAGAAGTCCCCTTGAATTTATTTTGTATGTCTTGTTGAATGGAAGCTCCTTGATGAGAGGAACAGGTGCTCAATAAGTGCTTCACTTGATTGAATAATATTAAGTGAAGGTTGGTTCTATTCTGTTTGACCCTGTTAGGAGCTGGGGGAGTTGGGGAGAGCCATGAACCACCAAGAATCCAGCTTGATTCAGGAGAAGGAAGGGCCAGAGAGGCAGAGGCTGGCCCTGCCCACATTGGGTCCCGAGGCCTGCAGAGGTCTCCCACTGTTTCCCATGCTCACCCTTGAACTTTTCCAAAGTTTTCTTTTCGTCCTTTAACGTCCTCAGGCGAGTGACTTTCCCTTTCTGGGCGCCAGGAGGATGAGGGTGGCGTTCCCCTTGATCACTAGACCCCTTTAGCTCTGATTGCTTGGTTCCTTCTATAACGCAGATCGAAAGCCCCGCTCTCCCCTCCTGCCAAGCGCAAGAGAGAGCCCAGTCCACCCGTGGTCCGGACGAGAGGGCAGCAGAAAGTGGAAGAAGCGCCGGGGAAAAAAGCAAAGCGGTCGTACTGAGCATTCTCTGCCGTGCTTTGAAAAAGGGGTAAGCGGCACCTCGTGGGGCATCCACTTTTTCAGAAGGAAGAGGACGCGCATGTGCTGTACTTTCCCAGATGCAAGCTTTCTCTTGTTATGTTTTGAACAGCTTTACAAACTTGTTTATAGGAGATATGTACATTTATTTCAGCTAAAGAAAAATAAGTTTACTTTGTATCTGAGATTAAAACAAAGTAGTTGTATATTTTAACATTCAAAGTTGGGATTTCCCAATGTGACAAGACATCGCTAATGCAAACGCTTCCAACCCACCAGGCACCTGAATGCCTCCTGATAATCTTTGTACAGTATATAAACATGTAAAAATAGGTTGTATTTTACTCTATGTATGATGCTACTCAATGATGAACACTTTATTTATTTTACAGAGAAGACTTATCTGTGAACTTTACTATATATCTCTGTTTATTTTTATTTTATTCTCTTTTTCCCCTTTTTTTCTTTTTTTTTTTTCTTTTTTTTTTTTTTTTAAATAAAAGCAGGTTTTAAATGCTATGCAGTCATCAGTAGGAACTATTTCAGGCCTCTGCCCTGAACTTATCTGAATATAGTGTGGCAGGAGGTAAAGAATTATTTCGCATGTATTCAAGTAAGTAGATTAGTTAAAGAAAGGGACTCAGTTGTTTTTCTGTTCACAGTTGTGACTATGTTAAAGAAACTGTAACTTGTTTTTAAATTACATTCACATATGTGACTTTATTACCATCTTAAATGAAGTGCAAATAGTTCTAGTTTAGGAAAATTCATGCCATCTTCAGCAGAAAGTTTTCCAGTTGAGCTTCACTCCAGCTACTCTGTGTTATTTCAAAGCTTACTTTATTCTTTCAGTATTCGTCCTTTTCAATGAAGATCCATCGAAGATGAAAAACCCATTTCTTCTTCTTGTATCTCTAGAGCTTTGGCATTTTATGTTCTGTTTTATACACAGGTATTTCAGAATAAAACCTGGTCTTAAGGCCAGAGCCTTTTTTTAACATGTTTAACTCCCATGAGAACAAACTGTCCAAGCTAAGTTTTTCATAAGATTAAACTTTTCTTAAGATCAAATTTGTCTCTTGCAATGATGTAATAAGTTGCCAAATAATCTGAGATTATTTTACAATGTTGTGTTCATATTCTTATGTTTTATAATTAAAATTTACATTCTGTGTGGGTTTTTTTTTTTTTTTTTGGACTCTTATGTAAGGTGGATATTTCTGTCATTTTACATGGTTTCTTACTGAAATTTTATATATAAATTATAAAATGTTTCCCAAACCTTGAGTCGTAAGATATTTTTCTGTTTTGAAATTTCTCAGGTGACTGACTCCCTGTGAGCTGTCATACAGTGACAAGGCAGCCCTAACCTTACAAACGTAAACTACTAGAGATGTTTTTTCCCTGTGACAAAATTTGGACCAAAACTCCACAGAATTTGTAGGACTAGAAGGTATTTCAAGCATTAATTTAGTCCAACCCCTTGATTCATCCTCTGAAAAGAAATTGGACATAAAAGCGTATCCAAGAACCCTACCATAAAGGTGTTGTTTAATTAAAAAATGCCTTACTTTCAACCTACTTCCTCCCCTGTCTGGACATATCACAGAATCTTGATTTAGATTTTCAAATACATAATGTTTTTATGATTTCTCCACAAAAATCTGGAAGAAATTTTTAATTCTAAGCCACCTTTTTTTAGGTCATCAAGTACTTTTCTATAAGCCCCTTCACTTTGCCTTGAGAATAAACTGCTGGATAGGCAGCTCCTTCATCTCCTTCTGTATTCACAGACAGAAAGATAGTCAAGCACAAATAAATAGAATTTAAAACATTCAGAGAAATGAACTCTCAAACCAAACTGCAAAAGAGCCGATGAGAATCCAAGTCCGAGCTCAGTGAGGGCCTTGTCCCAGGCCGCAGAGCTGCTTAATTACTGCTCCTGATCTCCTGGCTTCAAATGTGATGTTCTGTCTGAGGCGCCCAGGAGGGAAGTGAGCCTCTGCTCTCTGGGAGCAGCCCCTGGTGGTGGCAGGATCCCCCTCCCAATGCCCACTGGGCCCGCCGTGCGCTCCTCCAGTAGGACAATGCAAACTCCCCAGCATTCATTGGTGGAAAACAGAAAAGGCACCAAGGACAGCAGCCTTCGGTTAGCTTGGTTCCATACACATATTTCTAGGTAACATTTGGCTATTTGTTGACCTTGTTTTTATATTTAAAACCCTTTTTTTCTACCTATAAATGTTTACATGAGTTGATTTACTAAAAATTTAAATGAATTAAACCAAAGATACAAAAGAGGAAGATTTTCACTATTTACAGGCATTATGTGATCTAGAAGATATGACTGAAAAAAATTGGTTTGGTTTGGTTTTTAATATTTCAAGGGACAGTTTCAGTGGGCAAATGAAAAAAAGATTACTTACTGTTTCCAAATATCAGAGTGCAATACAAAATGCCTTATTCTAGTTTTATATTTTTGGGGGTTTTTTTGCTGAGGCAATTGGAGTTGAGTGACTTGCCCAGGGTCACACAGCTAGGACGTAGATGTATGTTCTTGACCATTAAATTCTCATTTCAAAATAAGATGCTTTTCCCCATGCCCAAGAAATTGCATATGAAAATTTTCCCACCCCTTCTTAGCACTTCCGGTTAGTAATGTTGTAGTCTAGTTTGCAAACAAAAGCAAGCATTTAAAGCACTTTAGATTTTTAAATTAAGAATGATCCAGTCATTGCAAAACCATTTTTGCTTACAAAACAAGGTAATTTAATTTTCTTCTTTTTATTGCCATATTTTACATTTAAAAAATAGTTCTAACTTGGGAGGATGTGTGTACAAGATCAGTTTCAGTCTACAGAAAATGGATTGACGATTTAATAATGAGATCCAGAAATCTTTTTTAATTTTTATAAGAATTCTTTTCACATGGCAGGAGAATCGTTAGGCTATTGCAATGGATATTATTCTAAAATCTGTTCTTAACAAAGATAAAAAAAAAAATAGGTTGTTGTCCGGGTGTCTGGATGATTCTGAATGACAATCAGGGAGAGGGACAGATCTCTCCTTTTCTTCAAATGTTGGGTGGATTGTGAAGCTATAAAGTCCTTAGCGCTTTATGATCAAGAGGCTGCTCTCCAGCTCCCTTGTGTGGTCATTCTGTGTGTTACCCTCTTTGCCCTGGGCTGGACCCATCCCGGGCAAGTTGCTTCAATGGATTGTCTCCATGCTGGTGGGCTGCTGTGAGGATCCAGGGAGGGAACAGGTGGCCGGGTCCTAGACCCCAGGGCCAGCCATTCTAGATGGGGTCCACTTGGTCACTCACTTGAAGGGGTTCTCTCCAAGAATCTCTGGGCCCAAACCCAATCAGGGCTCACCCTTCTTGACTGAGCGGATTTGACGCTGTTGATCACCTCCTGCATTTGCCTTTTGGGGGTCTTCATGGCTGCTTTGCCTGGTTCTCTCACCTGTCTGGCCATCCTTCAGTCTCATGCTGGATTTTCATCTGGGTCAGGCCCAGGGTGGCTCCCCAGACCTGGGCCCTGGGCCCTTTTCTTTTTGGACTGTCTCAGATAATGACTGCAGTTCTCTGGGTAAATGACTCCCAGAGCTATCGATCTAGCCCAAGCCTCACCTACCCACGTTTCCGCCCAACGCGAAACAAGGGTTCCATAGATACTAAACTCAGCTTTTTAAAAACGTTTCTCTCCAATCTACCCCAAACCACCCGCTCCCAAATTTCCTTTTTTACATTTAATGGGCCCCCATTCTTCTAGTCGCTGAATTAGGATACTTCGTTTACTTACCTTCCTCAGCTCCTCACTCTCATCTCAAACCCGAAGCCATCTGCCAAATCTTGTCACTTCTTTCTCTAGGACATCTTCCCTGTTCACCACAGCCAACATCTTAGTTCAGATCCTCCTGACCTCTTGTTCAGACTTGTCCCAACTGGTTTCCTTCTCCCCCTTTCCCCTCCCCCCCCATCCTCCACTCAGCTACCAAAATGATTTTCCTAAAGCAGAAGTCGTCATCTCACCATCTGCCCAATAAATCCTGGAGGCTCCCTTTTACCACCAGGGCCAGACAGTGCTTTATTTGGCATCTCGAGTTCTCTCTAATCCAACTTCTCTTACATTTTACTTCTCTTTGTGCCCTTCAATCCAGTGACCTCTTGTTCCCCCTTCCTTCTCCATGTCCTTCCTTGGCTGATCTGAAGGGTGAGAGAGCTCTCCCTTCTCCCCTTGGACACAGCCTTGAGGACAGCTCCCATCCTTTTCCTAAGAAGTCTTTCCCTCACACCACTATATCATGGGTAGAGTTGTGAACTGATCCAGCTATTCTGGAGAGCAATATGGAACTCCGCCCAAAGGGCAACCAAACTGTGCGTCCCCTTTGACCCAGCAGTGTTTCTATTGGGCCTATATCCCAAAGAGATCTTAGAGGAGGGAAAGGGCCCCACATGTGCAAGAATGTTTGTGGCAGCCCTTTTTGTAGTGGCTAGAAACTGGAAACTGAAGGGATGCCCATCAATTGGAGAGTGGCTGAATAAATTATGGTATATGAATGTTATGGAATATTATTGTTCTGTAAGAAACGACCAGCAGGACGATTTCAGAGAGGCCTGGAGGGACTTGCATGAACTGATGCTGAGTGAAACGAGCAGAACCAGGAAAACATACATGGCAACAAGATTATACAATGCTCAATTGTGATAAGACATGGCTCTCTTCAGCAGCAAGGTGACTCAGACCTGTTCCAATAATCTTGTTTTGGTTTTTGTTTGTTTTTTTGTTTTTTTTGCTGAGGAAATTGGGGTTAAGTGACTTGCCTAGGGTCACACAGGTAGGAAATGTGTCTGAGACCAGATTTGAACTCAAGTCCTCCTGACTTCGGGGCTGGTGCTCTATCCACTGTGCCACCTAGCTGCCCCTCCAATGATCTTGTGATGGAGAGAGCCATCTGCACCTAGCAAGAGACTGTGGGAACTGAGTGTGGATCACAAGATAGAATTTTCACTTTTTTTGTTATTTGTTTGCTTTTTCTTTCTCTTTTTTCCTTTTTGATCTGGTTTTTCTTGTGCAGCATGTTTAACATATGGGATTACTTGCAATCTAGGGGAGGGAAAACATTGGGAATACAAGGTTTTGCAGGAGTGAATGTTGAAAACTTATCTTTGCATTATTTTTAAAATAAAAAGCTATTATTTAAAAAATACTTGTTTAATTAGACAGAAGTCTGATACTTCACAAAACAAGCAAAAAGAAGTCTTTCCCTCTCCTTCACCCACGACTTCTAAGAGGGGTGACTGTTTGCTTCCCCCAACCCCATCCCCAGGACTTAGCTCAGTGTCTGGTAAGTAACTAATAAATCCTTATAGATTGATTGGCGTTCATCTTTACTGTAGAGCTGCAGAAGCACTGCTTTTTCTTCACTTCTAACCCCTGCCTTCTGCTGATTTCCTAGCTAGATGAGCTGCTTCATTAGATAATATCAGTAAAGTGCTTAGCACACAGCAGAGGCTTAATATTTATCCTCTCCCCTGGCCCTTCACTCACTTCTGCCATACATGCCCTGTTATTTGAAAGACTCAAATATGGAGTCCTTTTGGACCCCACATTTATTTCCTCTGAGCCCTATAACTTCCCCAGCCAAAGCTATATTTAGGCCTTAAAGGTTAAAATAAATCGATGGCTTGCCTCAATACCCTTGAGGGCAACAGGAAAATAATGCACATGTACATAGCATTTTATTTCCTCTCACGCAACTCTCTTCTGAAGCCTTCTTATGTCGTAAAGGGGACCCTGAGTTCTTAAAAAGTTCTTCCAGTGGAGTGAAAACTGAAGGCAAGGGTTTGAGTAGAGGCCCAGAAATGTACGTTACCCAGAGACATCCTAAGTTGGCCCCTCAGAGGGGTTGGTTGCCAGATGATGAGTCTTATCACCACTCCCAACTCCTGAAGACTCAACTAAGGCATGAGATTTATC
>JAJPUD010022719.1:0-20964 GCA_023553655.1 Myrmecobius fasciatus | reverse complement strand
GGACTGCTGAGAAAAAAGTAAACTCCCTACTGTCTCCATTCAACTTTCTCCATAGATCTATCATACCTAACTTTTCTAACAATTGGTTTATCTCCCTCGTTTCTTTCTTGTTTATTTTGTGGTTTGATTTATCTAATTCTGAGAGAGCAAGGTTGAGATCCCCCATTAGTATCGTTTGGCTGTCTATTTCTTCTTGCATCTCTCTTAATTTCTCCCCTAGGAATTTGGATGCTATTGCACTTGGTGCATATATATTTAGTATAGATATTGCTACATTATCTATGGTACCCTTTAATAAAATATAGTTTCCTTCCTTATCTCTTTTGATTAGATCTATCTTGGCTTTTACTTGATCTGAGATAAGGATTGCTACCCCTGCTCTTTTTTGTTCACCTGAAGCATAATAGGTCCTGCTCCAGCCTTTTACCTTCATCCTATATGTGTCACTATGTTTTAGATGTGTTTCTTGTAGACAACATATTGTGGCATTCTGGTTTTTAATCCAGTCTGATATCTGCTTCCACTTTATGGGAGAGTTCATCCCATTCACATTCACAGATAGAATAACTAATTCTTTATTTCCTGCCATCTTATTTACCCAAGTTATGTTTTCCCCTTTCCTTTCCCCTTTCTGCCTTCCCCCCACCTCAGTACTTTGCTTTTGATGACCCGCTCCCCCAAACAATACTCCACCCTTTAGATCCCTTCCCCCTGTTTTTACTCCTTTCCCCTGATTCTTCTATTTTCCCTTCTATTAGTTTATCCCTTTCTTTTCCTCCTTTCCCTCCCCCTTCCCTCTAGCAACAGACAAGTTTCTATGTGAAATCAAATGTCTGATATACACTTTTAGAGCCCAACCTGATGAGAGTAAGATTTACACAATGCTCAACTCCCTCCCCTCTTTCTCTCCATTATATTAGGTTTTCTTTGCCTCTTCAAGAGATTTTGAGCTTTGAGAACTCTTATTGTGCTGCCAGCCTTGGTCCCAATACATAAATGATGGTTTTGAATGTAACTGGGGAAAAATATTCAACAAACAAGTTAACTAATTAAAAAAAAGAAATTGCAGAGTGAGATCACCTGTGACACCTGTAGGAGCTACATCTCTCAGCCAGTCACCATCAAGTGTGGACACAGCTTTTGCAGAGCATGTCTCTCCTCAAATTGTCAATTGGAGCTATAACTTTCTCTTGTTCTGCACACAGGCTAGTGTCCCAGGTCAGAGAATTCTCATTAGTCCATGATTGCCTAGCATAGCTGAGTGACCAGAGCACAAAAGCTCAGCTCCCAGCATTTGTACTGCAACACAGAGACAGTGTACCACTCACAAGGAAGTCTACAATATCTTTTTTGAAGATGGCTAGAAATTAAGTTCCTCTGGTTCTTCCTCTTCAAAAGTGAAAAGAAATTGTGAGTCTTTATGCAGTGATATACAAAGGAAAGCATCTTTAAGATCTAGAGTGGAAAACCATTGTGTCCCCGAGATTTCAGTGAGGATAGTTGCAGGGAGACTCACAGGGAACTAAAAGCTTTTGCTTAAGAAATTTCTCAGTAATATTTCATTTTCTAATATGGGGCTATTTAAATAATTTATATCCTCTTCTGTTAAGCTGGGCAATCTATATTTTTGTAGATATTCCTCCATTTCATTTAGATGATCAAACTTACTGGCATAAAGTTGGGCAAAGTAACTCCTAATTATTACTATAATTTCCTCTTCATTGGAGGAAAGTTCTCCCTTATCATCCTTGAGATTAACAATTTGATTTTCCTCTTTCCTTTTTCTTATCAAATTAACTAAAGGCTTATCTATTTTGTTGAGTTTTTTTTTGGTAAAACCAACTCTTAGTTTTATTTATTAATTCAATAGTTTTCTCAGTTTCTTTTTTTTCTTTATTTAAGCTTTTTATTTGTACAACATATGTATGAGTAGTTCCCCAGCATTGATCTTTACAAAGCCTTCCATTACAAATTTTACCCCCAGTCCCCCCCTTCCCTAGATGGCAGGAAGTCCACTACATGTTAATAATGTCATAATAGTTGACAAGTTGTGCACGAAAAATCCTATCTACAAGAAAAAAAGAAAATCAGAGAAAGGAAACACAATACAAGCAAACCTCAATAGAGAGCATGAAAATGTTATGTTGTGGTGCATATTTCATATCCCTCTCTCTGGGTGTATATGGTCTTCTTCGGTGAACAATTGGAACTGATTTGAGACAATTCTTTGTTGCAGAGGGCCATGTCCATCAGAATTGATCATCATGTAATACTGTTGTTGCTGTGTATGATGATCTCCTGGTTCTGCTCGTTTCACTCAGCATCAGTTCATGCAAGTCTCTCCAGGCCTCTCTGAAATCGTCCTGCTGGTCGTGTCTTACAGAGCAATAATATTCTATAACATTCATATACCGTAGTTTATTCAGCCACTCTCCAATTGATGGGCATCCCTTCAGTTTCCAGTTTCTAGCCACTACAAAAAGGGCTGCCACAAACATTCTTGCACATGTGGCTCCCTTTCCCTCCTCCAAGATCTCTTTGGGATATAGGCCCAATAGAAACACTGCTGGGTCAAAGGGTATGCACAGTTTGACAACTTTTTGAGCATAGCTCCAAATTGCTCTCCAGAATGGTTGGATCCGTTCACAGTTCCACCAACAATGTATTAGTGTCCCAGTTTTCCCACATCCCCTCCAACATTCATCGTTATCTTTTCCTGTCATTTTAGCCAATCTGACAGGTGTGTAGTGGTACCTCAGAGTTGTCTTAATTTGCATTTCTCTGATCAATAGTGATTTGGAGCAACTTTTCATATGACTAGAGATGGTTTTAATTTCATCATTTGAAAATTGTCTGTTCATATCCCTTGACCACTTAGCTATTGAACGATGGCTTGAATTCTTATATATGTGAGACAATTCTCTATATATTTTAGAAATGAGGCCTTTCTCAGAACCATTAAATATAAAGATGATTTCCCAATTTGATGCTTCCCTCCTAATCTTGTCTGCATTTGTTTTGTTTGTACAGAAACTTTTTAACTTAATGTAATCAAAATTATCCATCTGGTGTTCAATTAGGAGTTCCAGATCTTCTTTGGACATAAATTTATTCCATCTCCACAGGTCTGAGAGGTAAACTATACTAAATTCCTCTAATTTGCTTACAATATCACTCTTTATATCTATATCATGAACCCATTTAGATCTTATCTTGGTATGTGGTGTTAGGTATGGGTCAAGCTCTAATTTCTTTCATACTAGTTTCCAATTTTACCAGCAGTTTTTGCCGAATAGTGAGTATTTATCCCAAAAGCTGGGGTCTTTGGGTTTATCAAACACTAAATTGTTAAAGTTATTGCCTAGCTTGTCCTGATATCCTATCATATGCCACTGATCGACTGCTCTATTTCTAAGCCAGTACCAAATGGTTTTGATGACCGCTGCTTTATAATATAGTTTTAGATCTGGTACAGCAAGGCAACCTTCATCTGCCTTTTTTTTCATTAATCCCCTTGAAATCCTTGACCTTTTATTCTTCCAAATGAACTTTGCTACTATTTTTTCTAGATCTGTAAAATAATTTCTTGGGAGTTTGATTGGTATGGCATTAAATAAGTAGATTAGTTTGGGTAGTATTGTCATTTTTATTATATTCGCTCTGCCTACCCATGAGCACTTAATGATTTTCCAGTTGATTAGATCTGATTTTATTTGTGTGGAACTTGTTTTGTACTTCAGTTCGTATACTTTCTGACTTTTCCTTGGCTGATCATTTATGTGGATTGATTTTGAATCTTGCAACTTTGCCAAAGTCGTGAATTGTTTCTAGTAGTTTTTTAGTTGAGTCTCTAGGGTTCTCTAAGTATACCATCATGTCATCTGCAAAGAGTGATAATTTGGTTTCTTCATTACCTACTCTGATTCCTTTTATCTCTTTTTCTTCTCTTATTGCTAAAGTTAACGTTTCTAATACAATAATAAATAGTAATGGTGACAGTGGGCAGCCTTGTTTCACTCCTGATCTTATTGGGAATGGTTATAGTTTGTCTCCATTACATATGATGCTTGCTGATGGTTTTAAATAGATGCTACTGATCATTTTAAGGAAAAGCTCATTTATTCCTATACTCTCTAGTGTTTTCAATAGGAATTGCTGTTGGATTTTATCAAATGCTTTTTTTGCATCTATTGAGATAATCATATGGTTTTTGTTAGTTTGGTTATTAATGTAATTAATTATGCTGATAGTTTTCCTAATATTGAACCAGCCGTGCATCCCTGGTATAAATCCTACTTGGTCATAGTGTACTATCCTGGGGATGACTTTCTGTAATCTCATTGCTAATATCTTATTTAAAATTTTTGCATCAATATTCATTAGGGAAATTGGTGTATAGTTTTCTTTCTCTATTTTCACCCCAACTAGTTTAGCTATCAACACCATATCTCTATCATAGAAGGAATTTGGCAGTATACCTTTTGTCCCTATTTTCTCAAATAGTTTGTATACTATTGGAAGTAATTGTTCTTTGAATGTTTGGTAGAATTCACATGTAAATCCATCTGGCCTTGGGGATTTTTTCTTAGGGAGTTGGTTAATAGCTTGTTCTATTTCTTTTTCTAATATGGGGCTATTTAAATAGTTTATATCCTCTTCTGTTAACCTGGGCAATCTATATTTTTGTAGATATTCCTCCATTTCATTTAGATTATCAAAATTACTGGCATAAAGTTGGGCAAAGTAACTCCTAATTATTGCTGAAATTTCCTCTTCTTTGGAGGAAAGTTCTCCCTTATCATTCTTGAGACTAACAATTTGATTTTCCTCTTTCCTTTTTCTTATCAAATTAACTAAAGCCTTATCTATCTTGTTGGTTTTTTTGTAGAACCAACTCTTAGTTTTATTTATTAATTTAATAGTTTTCTTATTTTCAATTTTATTAATTTCTCCTTTTATTTTTAGAATTTCCAATTTGGTAGTTAATTGAGGGTTTTTAATTTGTTCTTTTTCTGGTATTTTTTAATAATAAGCCCAATTCATTGATCTTTTCTTTCTCTATTTTATGCAAGTAAGCATCTAGAGATATAAAATTGCCCCTTATAAGCACTTTGTCCACATCCCACAACTTTTGGTATGTTGTCTCATTATTGTCATTCTCCTGGATGAAATTATTGATTGTATCTGTGATTTGCTCTTTCACCCATTCATTCTTCAGGATTAGATTATTTAATTTCCAATTAACTTCTGGTCTCTTTTCTCCTGGCCTTATATTGCATGTGTGTTTTATTGCATCATGATCTGAAAAAGATGCATTTACTATTTCTGCCTTTCTGCATTTGATTTTGAGGTTTTTATGCCCTAACATATGGTCAATTTTTGTGTAATTTTTATGGACTGCTGAGAATAAAGTAAACTCCCTACTGTCTGCATTCAATTTTCTCCATAGATCTATCATACCTCACTTTTCTAACAATTGGTTTATCTCCTTAGTTTCTTCCTTGTTTATTTTGTGGTTTGATTTATCTAATTCTGAGAAAGCAAGGTTGAGATCCCCCACTAGTATAGTTTGGCTATCTACTTCTTCTTGCATCTCTCTTAATTTCTCCCCTAGGAATTTGGATGCTATTGCACTTGGTGCATGTATATTTAGTATTGAAATTGCTACATTATCTATGGTATCCTTTAATAAAATATATTTTCCTTCCATATCTATTTTGATTAGGTCTATCTTGGCTTTTACTTGATCTGAGATAAGGATTGCTACCCCTGCTTTTTTTTTTTGTTCACCTGAAGCATAATAGATTGTGCTCCAGCCTTTTACCTTCATCCTATATATGTCACTATGTTTTAGATGTGTTTCTTGTAGACAACATATTGTGGGATTCTGGTTTTTAATCCAGTCTGCTATCTGCTTCTGCTTTATGGGAAAGTTCATCCCATTCACATTCACAATTAGAATAATAATTCTTTATTTCCTGCCATCTTATTTACCCAAGTTATGTTTTTCCCTTTCCTTTCCCCTTTCTCCCTTCCCTCCTTCTCAGTACTTTGCTTTTGATGACCCCCTCCCCCAAACAATACTCCACCCTTTAGATCCCCTCCCCCTGTTTTTACTACTTTCCCCTGATCCTCATATTTTTCCTTCTATTAGTTTATCCCTTTCTTTCCCTCCATTCCCTCCCACTTCCTTCTAGCAACAGACAAGTTTCTATGTGAAATCACGTGTCTGATACACACCTTTAGAACCCGACCTGATGAGAGTAAAAAATACACAATGCTCATCTCCCTCCCCTCTTTCTCTCAATTATATGAGGTTTTCTTTGCGTCTTCAAAAGATTTTACCTTGTTTTACCTACCTTTTTTAGGTCTTATTTTTACCACATTTTCCCTCTTTTCCCCAGTATATCCTTTCCCCCACTAGTTTTTTTTCATATTATTGAAGTAATATCTAATTATACCCCAAATCTTTAAGTATTCCCATAGTAGAAATAAAGTTCTCAAGAGTCCTTTCCTTTTTACATTTTTATGCTTCTCTTGAGTTCTGTGTTTGGAGGTCAAATTTTTTGTTCAGATCTGGTCTTTTCATTAGAAATAGGTGAAATTCACCTTATATCATTGAATGACCATCTTATTCCCTGGAGGATAATGCTCATTCTAGCTGGATAGGTTATTCTTGGCTGTAATCCAAGTTCCATTGCCCTTCAGAATATCTGGTTCCAGGCTCTTCGATCCTTCAATGTGGAGGCTGACAGATCATATGTGATTCTCATTATTTATCCTTGGTATTTGAATTGTTTCTTCCTAGCTGCTAGCAGAATCTTTTCCTTGGTGCCATAGTCCTGAAATTTACCCATGATATTCCTTGGGGTTGTACTTTTTCGGTCTCTTTCAGGAGATGATTAGTGAATTCTTTCAATGGTGATTTTGCCTTCTGATTCTACAATCTCAGGGCAGGTTTCTTTCAGGATTTCCTGGAAGATAGTTTTTAGATTCTTTTTTTCATCATGGCTTTCAGGAAGTCCAATAATCCTTAGATTGTCTCTCCTCGACCTATTTTCCAAGTCAGTTGTTTTTCCTAGGAGATATTTCATATTTGCTTCCAATTTTTCATTTTTTTGGTTTTTGTTTGACTGATTCTTGAAGTCTTATTTAGTCATTCACTTGCATTTGTTCAATTCTTATTTTTAAAGTGTTGTTTTCTTCAGTTACCTTTTTAAGCTCCTTTTGTAAGTGGCCAATTGAATTTTTTTTGCTCATTGCACTCTTTTTCCACTTCACTAATTTTATTTTTCAATAAATTGGTGTCTTTTTCATATCTCTTTTGCAGGGCATCATATCCTTCTTGCACTGATTTCAGTTTATTTTCTCATTTATCCTCCAGCTCTCTTTTGAGGTTCTTTATGCAATCTTCCAGAAAGGCCTTTTGAAAAGGGGACCAGTGATGGTCCTTAATAACTTCCTTTGGAGTTTTGCCTAAAGGATCCTCAGGATCTGGGGTCTGCCCTTCTTTCTCTTAATAAAAGCTGTCTATGATGAGAGCTCTCTTTTGCTTCTTCATTTTTTTAGACAGCATGGATATTTCTTTAAGGCTTGGAAAAAATCTTTGCCCTGGGGCAATTCTTGGAATTAACTTAAGGTGCTGGGCCAGTAGGGGCTAGGACTAAATCGGGATTACTCCTTAAATAAGGCAAGTATGCCAGAACACCTGTCCACAATCAGGGCAGAGTGTCCCGAGTGCCTCAGATAAACTCCAGGTGTTTGGAATTTGGAGTGTGGAATTTCTGCCAAAATGAGCTGAGCTGAATCCCACTCTCACTTCTGGGCTACACCCGAGTCCACTATTTATCCCTCTGTCTGAGTTAGACAAACCTGATATGAAGTTCTTCAGAAAGCAGTGTCCAAATATTTCTGGATTCTTTGACTTGAAGATCAGTTCAGAGGCTTATTTTATTGTTGGTTTGAGAGAAGATCAGAGGAGGACACAGAGAGTCACGTTTTCACTCTGCCATCTTGGCTCCGCCCCCTTCAGTCCAGCTTTTTCTTTTGTCACTTAAATAAATTTCTTAAATTCAAACTGAATCTTGCAGGCAAACTGAATTACTATCTGGATATATGTATACATGCATATACCCAAACATATATGTATGTCTTTATTTATATATATATATATATATATATATATATATACATATATACATATACACATATATGTCTCTCTCTATATATATACATATATATACACAGAGAGAGAAAAACATAATTTTAAACAGTGTTTCCCAAGCTTTTTCTTCAACCAATTTCTTTTGCTTTCTAAAACATTGACTTCCTCTGTTCTCTCTCCTTCCTGTCCCCACAAAATGCTATTATCTCAGTAAGAAGTAATTTATTGCTGCCTTCAGAATCAGGCTTTTATTGCCCTCTTTCCCTTTTGTTGCAGGGTTTGGGAGGAAAAAAAACCTCTACCAGCATTTTAAAGATTGCCAAACTTTACTATAACTGTTATTTTCAAATCAATGCAAATCCTTATGTATAATAAGAAATTTAAATACCACAAGCATTTTTGGTAACATTGAAATGAAAAATTGCCACATTTCTCATTGTTCTTAAGAATTTACAGAATTGCCAAAATCAACAAACAGCCAGACAAGCCACATACACTGACCATACACAGGCAACCATTAGCAAACTCTTGCTATTCAGGAATGTTATGAGAGGAGAGGGAAGTATAGATCAACTAAAAAGACAGACAAGTCTCAAACAATGACTTACAGAGAAACATAGAAGTGAAAGGCAAACTCTTGCTTTTCTCTAGAATGACCTGAAGGGGGGATTAAGTTAACAACTTCTCCCTCTCAGATATTCAAAATGAGGTTTCAAATGGGCATCCAAGCTTCACTTGGTGCTCTCTGCCTACACAGAGAAAGTCTGGAACTCAAATTCATGTTCTAAAACACCCAAACTGATGCCAACAGGTGCCCAGGACAGGAGGAGGCTCTAAAAGCACCCAGAATTGTGTCCTAAGAAACAGACCAAGATAGTGCACTAAAACCACTCAGAATTGTTTCCTGAGACTCATAGACCCAGAAAGTGCTCTAACAGCATTCAGAATTGTGTCCTAAGACACACAGAATGAGATAGTGCTTTAAAGGCCCTAAGAATTGTGTTATAAGACACACAGACCCATATAGTGCTCTAACAGCACTCAGAATAGTGTCGTAAGACACAGACACAGATAGTACTCTAAAGACACTCCGAGTTGTGTGCTAAGGTACACAGACCCAGATAATGTCCTAAAAATACTAAGAAGTGTGTCCTTAGGCACAGAGACCTAGACAGTGCTCTAAGAGCACTCAGAAATGTGTCCTAAGACACACAGGCCCAGATAAGGCTCTAACACCATTCAGAATTGTGTCCTAAGACCCAGAGACCCAGATAGTGTTCTAACAGCACTCAGAATTGTGTTGTAAGACACAGATCCAGATAGTACCCTAATGGCACTCAGAATTCTGTCCTAAAACACAAACATTTAGAGAGTGCCCTAAAAAGACTCAGAATTGTGTCCTAAGACAGGCAGACCAAGAGAGTGTTCCAACAACACTCAGAATTCTTTGCCCAAATGCTTTTGCAGAGCCCCGAAACACAGAGCCTCTGTGTCACTCACAAGCAGCTCTTCAAGCTTTTATGTGAAGATGACCATATGGTCCTCCGTGTGACCTGTTGTGAAAGCCCTGACCATGGCGATTACAAGATCTTCCAATTACAAGTAGCTGCTCACAATTACAGGAGCAAGCTTCGGCACATTCAGAGACTCTTAGAGAAGCATTTGCAGGAAGATGAGAAAATTCTTACTCTGGAGGAGAGACCTGCTGTTGACTGGCACTGAATGATCATGGGAGAGTTCTACAGACAGCACCACTGGCTGATAGAGGAAGAATCTCAATATCTTGAAAGGATAATGCATAAGGAAAAGGCCAGCCAGGACAGACTACCACAGCATCTGCAAATCCTTCAGGACCACATGCTAGGGATGCAGGAAACAAGTGGCCAAGCCAATCTTGATCTGCAACAGGATGCCAAGTGGCTGCTGGCGAGGAGGGAGGTTGTGTTCTGCCAAAAGGCAAAGACTGTAAGCCCAGAACTGAGAGAAGATCCCATTCCTGGCCTGATGGAGATGCTCACCAGATTCAGAGTGGACCTCACAATGGACCCCACATCAGCTGAAGCCTGTGTGAATGTTTCTGAGGATCTCAAGGGTGCCAAGGCTGCAGAGGACTGGCAAGTAGACACTGAAAACTCTACTTGCCATGCTGTGCTTGCTGAGCAGGACTTCAACTCAGGCAGCCAGTACTGGCAGGTGGATGTGACTCAATTACCGCAGGGGGGTTTGGGGATCTACACCCCCTACTTGAGAAAGGAAAAGGGCCAGGATGTGGATTCCTATGAATTTGCGTTCTTCCTTCAGTGTCTCAAAAAGAAAGGAGATTACTACTTATTGAACTATCCTGGGCTGAGAAAGTGCTCTACCATCACTCAGAATTGTATCCTAATACACACAGACCCAGAAAGTGTGCTATCAGCACTCAGAATTGTGTCAAAAGACACATTGAGGCAGATAGTGTCTTAAACACACTCAAAATTATGTCCTAAGGCTCACAGACCCAGATACTGCCCTAAAGGCACTCAAAATTGTGTCTTAAGACACACAGACCCAGAACTTCAACAAAACTCAAAAGTGTCTCCTAAGACACACAAACCCAGATAGTGCCCTAAAGGCACTCAGACTTGTATCCTAAGACATATAGACACAGATAGTACCTGTAGGTACTCGGGATTTTGTCCTAAATCACACAGACTCAGAAAGTGTTCTACCAGCAGTCAGAATTGTGTCCTAAGACACACAGAGCTGGATAGCGCCTTTAAGACACTCAAAATTGTGTCTTAAGACACACAGTAACAGAACTTCTATAACAACACTCAGAATTGTTTCCTAGGATACACAGTTACCGAGAGTGCCCTAAAGGCACACTACATTGTGTCCTAAGTCACACAGACCCAGATAGTCCCCTAAAAGCACTCAGATTTCTGTTCTAAGACACAAAGACCCTGATAGTGCACTAAAGACACTTAAAATTGTGTCCTAAGACACATAGACCCAGAACTTCTCTAACAGCAATCAGAACTATGCCCTAAGAATCACAGACCCAGATAGTGCTCTAAAGACACTCATACTTGTCCTAAGAAACACAGAAACAGATAGTGAATTAAAGGCACTCAGAATTGTGTCCTAAGACACACCAACACAGATAATACCCTAAAGGAAATACCCAAAGGAGTTCTGCCCCAACCACTTTTGCAAAGCTCTGAAACACAGAGCCAGTATGTCACTCACAAGAAGCTCTTCCAGCTCTTCTGTGAAGTTGAGCAGACGGCCCTCTTGTGTCACCTGTTGGCAAAGCCCAGATCTTGGGTCTGACAAGATCTCCCCCCTACAAAGGGCTGCTCACAATTACCACACATTCAGGTCTCTTAGAGAAGCATTTATAGGATGATGAGAAAATTCTTGCTGAGAAGGAGAGACCTGTTGTTGACTGGCACTGGCTATTTTCAAGAGAATACAAGAAAGCATACTATTCTCAGGTCTTGCAAATACCTCATTGTTCTGAAAGGACAAGGCAAGAAGAAAAGGACAGCCAGGACAGTCCATTCCAGCATTTGCAAACGCTTCAGGATCTCATGCTAGAATGGCAGGCTCTAGCTCATCAAATCAATCTGGATCTGCTACAGGATGCTAAGCATCTGCTGGGGAGGAGTGAGGATGTATTGTCCCAATGGGCCAAGGCTTTCAGCCCAGAACTGAGAGAAGATTCCATCCCTAGCCTGATTGAGATACTCATCTGATTCAGAATGGACTTCACAATGGACCCCATATCAGGTGATTCCTGTGTGAATGTTTCTGACGATCTCAAGGGATCCAAGGCTACAGAGGACTGGCAGGTGGAGACTGAGGATTCTCCTTGCCATGCTGTGCTTGCTGAGCACGACTTCAGCTCAGGCAGTGGGAGGTGGATGAGCCTCAACTACCTCAGTTAGTTTGGGGCATCTACACCCCTTATTTGAGAAAGGAAAAGGGCTAGGATGTGGATTCCTAGGAATTCGTGTTCTTGCTTCTCTGTGTCAAGAAGGAAGAAGATTACTACTTACTGAACTATCTTGGGCTCAGAAAGTGCTCTACCACTACTCAGAATCATTTCCTAAGATACACAGACCCAGAAAATTCTCTATCAGCACTCAGAATTATGTCCTAAGAAGCACAGACCCAGATAATGCCTTAAAGGCAATCAAAATTGTGTCCTAAGACACACACAGGCGGATAGTGCCTTTAAGACATTCAGAATTGTTTCCTAAGACACATAGACCCATATAGAAACCTACAGGCACTCAGAATTGTTTCATAGTATACCCAGATACAGATAGTGACCTAAAAGCACTCAGATTTTCCTAGTGTTTCCTAGTGTACACAGTCACAAATAGTGCACTAAAGGTACTCAGGATTGTGTCCTAAGACACACAGACCCAGATAGTCTCCTATAACCACTCAGGTTTGTGTCCTAAAACAAACAGACCCAGATGATGTCTTAAAGGCCTTCAAAATTGTGTCCTAAAACACACAGATCCATAAACAGCAACCAGAATTGTGTCCTAAGACACACCGACCAGTGCCCTAAAGGAACTCAGATTTTTGCCCAACTGCTTTTGCAAAACTCTGAAACACAGAGCCAGTGTGTCACTCACAAGAAGCTCTTCCAGCTCTTCTGTGAAGATGACCAGACGGCCCTCTGTGTGACCTGTTGTGAAAGCCCAGACTATGGGGCTGCCAAGATCTCCCCTGTGCAAGTGGCTGCTCACAATTTCATCCCATTCAGAGTCTCTTGGAGAAGCATTTGCAAGACGATGAGAAAATTCTTGCTCAGGAGGAGAGACCTGCTGTTGACTGGCACTGGATGATCATGGGAGAGTTCTACACATGGCACCACTGGCTGATAGAGGACGAATCCCGATGTCTTTAAAGGATAAAGCAAAAGGACAGACTATCCCAGCATCTGCAAACTGTCCAGGACCTCATCCTTGAGTATTATACTAAAGGTGATAGTTGTGTGGCAACTTCAATGAAAACGATTTTCTGCAATCAAGACAAGGTGGCAGTGAACTCCATCCATATGATGTAGTCAATTCAAGGGCACAAATTGGATAATGCAGATTCCTATTGAGGAACATAGAGAAAGCTTAATTGTATAATGAGGAAAAGGCATTAATGTCCAATGAAGTTAGAAAGAAAAGACTAAAGTTAAAAATATTCTCAACATTATTATTATTTTTTTTGGGGGGGTTCAAATTTCTTTTTTTATTAAAGCTTTTTATTTGTATAACATATGTATGGGCAGTTCCTCAGCATTGATCTTTACAAAGCTTTCCATTACAAATTTTACCCCCAGTCTCCTCCCCTCCCTTAAATGGGAAGAAGTCCAGTACATGTTAATAATTCAACATTATTATTATTAATGGATTGAATTGAGTTAAAGTAAATGACAGATGATTAATTAGCATTATCATTGACTAACCCATCCTCCTTAGCCTGACAACTACTAGAGGATCACAGATGTCAAACTAGTAGGGACTTAAGTAGTCAACCAATCTACTCTATTCACTTTACTGATGCAAAAGAAAAATGAGGACCAACTAATCAATAAGAATTTATTTGGTGTCTGCCATGGGGCAGGCACTGTGTTGGGTAAATATAAAGATGAAAACAAAAGAATCCTTACCTTCACGACTCTGCCCTTGATGGAGGAGGCATGAAGCACATAAATATAAAATATTTACATAATATATTAACAATAAATACGAGGTCATGGTGGGGGAGGAGTACTGTCAACTAAGAAGATTGAGAAAGTCCTCATGAAAGGTGAGGCACTTGAGCTGACATATAAAGGCATTAAAAAAATAGAGAGGAGAAAGGAAGGCATTTCAGAGATAGGACAAAGCTTTGCAAAGGCAAAGAGATCATTTTGATTAGCCCAAATCCTCACATGAGGATTAAGTTAAAAACAATTAGCATCCTCAGAGTTACTAGTTTCCTTCAAATTTAAAGTTGTATACTATAATTTCTTTGGAGATGAAGTAATTAATTTTTGATCCTGTATTTTATATTTTATATTGTAATATTATGCTGCAAACCTGAAATTTTTTTTTCTGAGCTTTCAATGGAGCAGCTTATGTGGGCTACAATTCAAGCTCCACCTCTTTGAAGAGAGTTACCCAGAACACAATTTTTGCTAGTTCAAGTGCGTTGCTTTTAACATTCTCATAAAACATTGCCTCAGCATTTCCTGCAAGGTTTGTGGGGTATCCCTGATAAGCTAGTACAACTTGACCTTGTCCCATCTACAACAACTAAGGTGGTATTATCTCATTCTCCTTACCAGAGAGGATCCCTGTAGAGCAAAAGAATGGCAAGCATATCAGGAATCTCAGGATGTAGCTAGAACCTGGAAATTTACAAAGACATTTCTTAGAGATAGTGAGAGTCAATCCTCATAACATGGGGGGCCTATGCCTGCTCCTCTAAATGCAGCCAATACTGATCTTTCATCTCTCTGATGCTGGCCAAGTAGATGATTTCTGTTCTGTTCCTTTGTACTTATGGAAATGTATACATCTTAAACTGAGGGTTGCTTGGCCAGAGACAGGGCCATTGACCTTATCATTTATTATCAGAGTTCATTACCCTTATAAATGATATCTAGCTCAGAGATTTCCCTGAGTTTGTCCTTCTGTTAAATTTTAATCAAGACAGATCCCTTCCTGATTCCTCTAGCTGCTGGTGGTCTCATTCCATATTTACTTTGTATCTTTCTTGTGTATTTTTGAAAAATCTATAGATGGCCATTGAGGTCCCTTACAGCATCCTCCTGAAAATCCCTTTTCAAATTCCGTGTCTCTGTGATTCGCTAAACTCAGGGGAGATATTCAGGGAGGCACAAAGACAAGAATGCTAGATTTGGAATAAAAGGTTCTGGGTTAAACTTTCATTTTCGGGAAGGAAAGGGACCCACATGTGCAAGAATGTTTGTGGCAGCCCTTTTTGTAGTGGCAAGAAACTGGAAACTGAGTGGATGCCCATCAGTTGGAGAATGGCTGAATAAGTTATGGTACATGAATGTTATGGAATATTATTGTTCTATAAGAAATGACCACCAGGATGATTTTAGAGAGGCCTGGAGAGACTTGCATGAACTGATGCTGAGTGAAAAGAGCAGAACCAGGAGATCATTATACACAGCAAGAACAAGACTATATGATGATCAATTCTGATGAACATGGTTCTCTTCAACAGTGAAATGTTTCAAACCAGTTCCAATTGTTAATTGAAGAAAGGCACATACACCCAGAGAGAGGGATATGAAATGTGTACCACAACATAACATTTTCATGCTCCCTATTAATGTTTGCTTGCATTATGTTTCCTTTCTCAGATTTTTTTCTTATACATCCGACTTTTCTTGCACAGCAAGATAACTGTAAAATATATATATACACATATTTGATTTGCCAAGTATTTTCACATAATTAACATGTAGTAGATTTCCTGCCATCTAGAAGAAGGGTGGGGACAAGGGGGGAAAATTTTGTTATGGAAAGCTTTGCAAGGGTCAGTGTTGAAAAATTACCCATACATATGTTTTACAAATAAAAAGCTTTAATGAAAAAATAAACTTTCATTTTTGTAACTTACTGTCTATGTGATCTTGGACAAATCATTTTCCCTATATGGAATTCAGTTTCCTTACCTTTAACATCAGGGATCTACATAATGCAATAAAAACCACATGCAATAAAAGGCCAGGGGAGATTAAACCAAAAATTAATTGGAAACTAAGTAATCTCATCCTAAAGAATGAATGGTTGAAACCAAAATCATAGATACAATTATTAACTTCATCCAAGGGAATGACAATAAATGAGACAACACAGCAAAATTTGTGGGATTCAGGCAAAGCAGGCATTAGGGGAAATTTTATATCTCTAGATGCTTAGTTTCATAAAATAGAGACAAAGAAGATAAGTGAATTGGGCTTACAACTAAAAAAGGTAGAAAGAGAACAAATTAAAAACCGTCAATTAAATACCAAATTTGAAATTATGAAAATAAATGGAGATTAATAAAATTAAAAATAAGAAAACAATTGAATTAATAAATCAAACTACGAATTGGTTTTATGATAAAAACAACAAAATAGATAAACCTTTAGTGAATTTGATTAGAAAAAGGAAAGAAAATAATCAAATTGTTAGTGTCAAAAATGAAAGGGGAGAACTTTCCACCAATGAAGAGAAAATCAAAGGAAAAATTAGGACTTAGTTGGCCAAATTTCTGCCAATAAAATTTGCTAATATCAGTGAAATGGAGGAATATCTACAAAAATATAGATTGCCTAGGTTAACATAAGAGAAAATAAATTATGTAAACAATCCCATTTTAGTAACAGAAATAGAACAAACTATTAATCAACTCCCTAAGGAAAAAATCTCCAAGGGCAGATGGATTTACCTGTCAATTCTACCAAAACTTTAAATAACAATTAATTCCAATATTTTTATAAACTATTTGAAAAAATAGGGAAAAAAGAAACCCTACCAAATTCCTTTTATGACACAGATAAAGTACAGATACCTAAACCAGGTGGGATGAAGATAAAGAAAATTATAGAATAATTTCCCTAATGAATATTGATGCAAAAATCTTTTTTTTAATTTTATTTTATTTGCATAACATATATACCTTTCTGTTACAAATTTTTCCCCCCAACTCCCCACTCCTCCCCTAGATGGCAGGATATCCACTACATGTTAATTATGTTAAAATATTGGCAAATCGAATATATGTATACATATTTCCAAACTTATCATTGTTGTGCAAGAAAAATTTTATCTACACAAAAGATATATCAGATAAAGGAAACACAATGTAAGCAAACATCAATCAAGGAGTATGAGAATGTTATATTGTGGTCCACATTTCACATCCCTCTTTCTGGGTGTATATGGTTTTCTTCAGTGAACAATTGGAGGTGGTTTGAAGCATTTCATTGTTGAAGAGAGCCGTGTCCATCAGAATCGATCGTCATATAGTACTGTTGTTGCCGTGTATAATGATCTCCTGGTTCTGCTCATTTCACTCAGCATCACTTCATGTAAGTTTCTCCAAGCCTCTCTGAAGTCATCCTGCTGGTCATTTCTTACAGAACAATAATATTCCATAATATTCATATACCATAATTTATTCAGCCATTCTCCAATTGAAGGGCATCCATTCAATTTCCAGTTTCTAGCCACTACAAAAAGGTTTGCCACAAACATTCTTGCACATGTGGCGCCCTTTCCTTCCTTTATGATTTCTTTGGGATATAAGCCCAATAGAAATGCTCCTGGGTCAAAGGGTATGCACAGTTTGATAACTTTTTGAGCATAGCTCCAAATTGTTCTCCAGAATGGCTGTATCCATTCACAGCTCCACCAACAATTTGATGCAAAAATGTTAAAAGAATTATTAGGAAAGAGACTGCAGAATGTCATCTCCAAGATAATATGCTATGACCTAATAGAATTTCTATTAGGAATGCAGGGCTGGTTCGATATTAGGAAAACTATTAGCACAATTGATTGTATCAATAACCAAACTAACAAAAATCAGGTGATTATTTCAATAAGATGCAGAAAAAGCATTTGATAAAATCCAGCACCCACTCTTATTAAAAACATTAGAGACTCTAGGAAAAAAATGGACTTTTCCTTAAAATCATTAGTAGTACCTATTTCACACCACCAGCAAGCATCATATGTAATGGGGACAAACTAGAACCATTCCCAGTATGATGAGGAATGAAACAAGGTCGCCCATTATCACCATTACTATTCCATATTATATTAGCAATGTTACCATTGGCAATAAGCGAAGAAAGAGGAGGCTAAAGGAATTGGAGTAGGTAATGAAGAAACCAAATTATCACTCTTTGCAAATGATATGATGGTATTCTTAAAGAACTCTAGAGACTCAACTAAAAAACTGCTAGAAACAACTCACAGCTTTAGCCAACTTTCAGGATACAAAATAAATTCACAGAAATCATCAGCACTTTTATATATTATCAGCAAAGTCCAACAGCAAGAGATACAAAGAGAAATGCCATTTAAAAAACTTTGATAACATAAAATATTTGGGAATCTATCTGCCAAGAGAACTACATGAAAACAACTACAAAATTCTTTATACACAAATACAATCAGATCTAATCAGTTGGAAAAATAGCAAGTGCTCATGGGTAGGGGAGCAAATATAATAAATATGACAATGCAACCTAAATTTATCTATTTAGTGCCATGCCAATCAAACTCCCAAGAAATTATTTGACAGATCCAGAAAAAAAATAATAATAAAGTTCATCTGGAAGAACAAAATATCAAAAATGTGAAGGGAATTAATTAAAAAATTCCAGTGAAGGTGGCCTAGTTGTGCCAGTCCTAAAACTATATTATAAAGTAGTAGTCATCAAAACCATTTGAGACTGGCTAAAAATAGAGTAGTTGATCAGTGGAATAGGTTAGTTTCACAGGGCAAAATAGTCAATAACTATAACAATCTAGTATTTGACAAACCCAAAGACCCCATCTTTGGGGATAAGAACTCATTATTTGAGAACAACACTTAAGGGAAAACTGGAAATTAGTGTGGCAGAAGCAAGGTATTGAACCACACCTACCTAACACCCTATACCAAGATAATGTTGAAATGGATCCATGATTTCCTACTCTTCTAATCTTGTCTGCATTAGTTTTGTTTGTGGAATATTATTGTTTTCTAAGAAATGCTCAGCAGGATGATTTCAGAGCGGTCTCAAAGGGCCTTGCGTAAATTGATGCTAAGTGAAGTGAGCAGAACCACGTTTTTCTGAAATCAACCTACTCATCATTTCTTATAGAACAATAATATTGCATTACATTCATATACCATAATTTATTCAGCCATTCTCCAAGTGATAAGCATTCACTCAATTTCCAGTTCCTTGCTTTGGCCTACTTCTGACCCCCACATACCCCAACCTCCATATTCACTGCCTTGGACTCTGGGTTCCCAGGCTTTCAGTCAGCTTCTAACACTTGACAAAAGAAAGGTCCTCATGTCATAGCTTGCTTGTATTTTTTTTGACTTTCCTTTTACTTTTGTCTTCCTTGATTGGATTCCATTGCTCTTTCAGGCTATATAGGAGCTGAATACCAGTTAAAACACAGAATTCTGCTTATTCTAGAAATGTGGAATAGCTAGAAATCATGGCCTTCTAGCCAATAACACAAGATGTACCTGGGGCAAGTAGCACAATTAAGGAACATAGTAATAACTGAGATTTATGTAGTCGAGTCCTTCATATTTCTCATCTTATTTGTTCCTCACAAGTAGATGTTAGTATTATCCTCATTATAGAGATGTCAAAACTCAAGCTGGAAAAGGTTAGGTGACTTGCCTCACTTCACAAAATGAATAATCAATAAACGTTTATTTAGTTCCAGCTGAATGTGTCAGCTAGTAAGTTTCTGAAGCAGGATTTCAATTCACGTCTTTTTGCCTCCAAGTCCAGCCCTCTATCCACTGTGCCATCAATTTTTCTCAGAAATTACAGGTCTGGTGAAAAATACAATAAAATTTATTTTAAAAAGCTTTATTCTTTACGCTCAACTATATTTGAACTAATGGTTATAATTTTGGTTTTATGACAAGATGTAGGGAAAGGTAAAGATGATTGAGTGTGATTTCAGGGGCTGTTGGAAGCCTCCTACCCCTTGTTCCAAATGCTGCATTCCCGAAGTGGCATGTTGGATCCAGATGAATCACCTAAAAGTTTTTAAAGATTTAAAGTGATGTTTTTGCCTTTTAGAAATAAGCAAAAAATGCAATGTTTGATTTATTGTTTTGTTGATTGTCTAGATATAAGTAAATAATGGGAAAATGTTAGTAAATAATGCAGATTGAACTGAAAAGTATGTCTAGAGTACTTCCCTCCCCTTCTGGAGTGTGAGTTGTTAAATATTTACCAGCACACTACTGCTTTTCCCCAATTACCATTCCTTTATCTAGACTGTTACCATAAAGGATTTTTTTTCTTTCAGTTCAAATTAAGGTGGGATGTCCTCAAAAGGAACTGTTATGTTCTTGAGCATTATCAATCATTTAATTATCAGCAGTAGAGTGCTTTATATACTCCTTTCTTGACAGCAGTTTTTGCTTAAGGAAAAAGAGGAGCAAATAAGGACAATGGATATCTGAGTGAATTCATACCATTCATTGGTAAGATACCTATCCATGGGGAAAGCCAACAATATAGTGAAGGATATTAAGTCCATGGCATAAAAAGACTAGTAGAAGGGCTCAAGGTATTGAGTTGAGATAAGGGACTCTAGGAGAACATGGCAGTCAATTTCAAGTATTTAAAAGGCAATATGAAAAAGGGATCAAGCTTATTTTGCTTGTTGCCAGAAGTCAGAAAGAGGAACATAGCTAGAAGTAGCAGAAATAAGTTTAGCTTTCATGTCAGGAAAAATATTCATCAAAATTGAGGTAAAAATGGTGTTAGTTACCTAGGGTGGTGTGAGTCATGCTCTCTTTGGAGGTCTTCAAGACAAAGTTGAATATTAATTATTTTTAGTAAATAATCTTTTAGGATAGAGATGTAAAACACTCCAGTGTGACTCATAATCATCCCAAATGTGACCTGAAGTATATTACAAAAAAGGGGAAATATCTGATGAAAATAGAAAATGTAAACATGGATGTCTAAGTCATTATGTGCCCACAGGCATCATTATATTTGGTTTAATGACCCTCATTTCTATCTGAGTTTGATATCACTG